>VDFB02090530.1:0-40415 GCA_007258455.2 Sequoia sempervirens
GAAATTTTGCAATGCATAGTGAGCCTGAGAGTTCGTTTTTTTCAATTTTGCAGGCAAATTCAAAAAAAGATTGGTTATTATGGACATCCGGGAACCAGTTGATAGTAAAAATAATATGAGAAATGGGACAGGTTGAAATGTATTTTGTTCAAATATATTTGGAATTAAATCACTTGGCAATATCTTATGTACATGTCAACTCACTTTTAATGCAAGAAGACTTATATTTTGGTTAATAAAATATCCCTTCATAACAACCTTTTATTGGGGAGGTGGCAAATATTATTTATATTGTGGAAATAAGATTATCATTATGCATTCACTTGATATTATGAGATAGGCAAATAAATGTCCACTTACATTCACCCACTATTGAGAAGGTGGCAACAAAAAAGTCAACCTATGATAGGACATACTGTGAATTTAATATGAATCTGTCATATCATATTTGAAAGGAGATTTGAAATTTTTATTGGTATAAAAATTACCCACCGGTGGGCCCCTATACCAGAAATAGAAAATTACGTTCCAACACGACAACGACAAACTAACTCCCTTGTAACCACCTAGACCTTTTTACCCAAACCATAGTTCCCATGGACTTGCACACAATTCTAATTGGAATAGAAATTAAATTGTGTTTTCCAAAACTTGAATTCTCCTTAAGGACCCCCTTGAAACATCTCATGAATCAGTGATTACCTTGAACCGATCTCTTCCTAATGTCCATGTTTTCCAAATATCCTGAATCATCTCGTGAATCAGTTATTTCCTTGAACAGGATCTCTTCACTGTATCCCCGTTACATTTTCCTGCTGGCCTTGCATTGGTCCTCTATCAGCCACTGGTCCTGTTGGCATTGGACCTCTTCCATAATCCTTCCTTGGTGAAGGGTTTTAATCTTGTCGTCTTCCATAATCCTACCTTGTTGGTGAGCTGTAACCTGGTACACTTCTATTACGTTCCAAGGGCAGCGAATCCCTTCTTCGATTCATAGGTCTGTCATTATACCTTCCACTTGGTCTATTGTAGTCATTGGCATTTGGATCTGGTGTAAGTACCCCCATGTTGTATCGATCTCCAGCAGAAATGCATAATATTGATAGGCAATCAATAAGCAAAATGCTTAATCCTATTCAGTAGAAAATATTTTCACAAAAATTTATTCACTTCCACCATATGTTTTCGTTTTGGGATCAACATAAGAATCTGGCAGCACCCAAGTAACTCCAGGTCGTTCTGTATTAAAAACAAGAATTTTCAGCTAATGAAAAATTTAAAAATAAAAGTACAAGAACTAATATTTTGATTTCAAAAAATCGCCTAGCGGTACAAAGATTACACTCTCCAAATACAAATATAAATATTTTCATGAAACCTTATATAATTCTTTAAAATATCGCCTAGCACTACACAGAATCTGACTCGAGTATATATTAAAATGAAACAAACTAGAATATATCCACAAAATTTAATAAAGACAATTTTAAAAATTTTCCTAGCAGTACAGAGAAGCAAACATACTTTCCATTACTTGTGCAAGTTCCTCCGATATTTGACACTTAAGTCCAGTGTAAACCGTTGTACATATGATATATATTCGTTTTTTTTGCCTCCTCCAAACTGCATATAGAAAAACACTCAGGTACTTCACTGGAGAAAAGATGATTTTATCTTGACAAGTCTCGTCCAATCAAATTTGCTTTGAAAATTCACTTTTGGATTTACTGCATTTTGACCTTTCTTGTGGGAAATAAAGGGTATCTTGGCGTCTTGTTAATCTCCTCACGGCATACAGATAAATTGAGCCATTTCTCATAAAAAGAAATAATATTATTTTTACAACAAAAACTTATTTTGCCTGCCTCAGACTAATTTTGCTTTGATTATTCTCAAATAAATTTAATGTTCTTTTCCAAATGTTCTTCACAACATGCCCCTTTGAATTAGAGTGAAACTATTTTGACATATCTAACACAACATAATTCAAAATTACTCAAGTTTCGTAGCCATGCTTACCATTCAAAATTTTACAAATCTAGTGGTAAAATAATCGTCACAGAGGGAGCCAGTTCATGGTATAAATGAAATAGTACTCTTGTGCAATCAAATTTCATTTAATCGGGATGCAGAATACATTAGTTTTATTAATTCACAAACAGGTATATTTAATTCTGCAATTATCTGACACAGCTTATTCTTCTTGGCAATTGCTATACTGGACAAAACTATCTTGGGAGATCTCTTACAAATTAGCTAAATGTTACATCAAAAATAAATTCACCAAACTACTTTGTTAATCCAGAAACAGATGAAATATAATTCACCAATTCTCTTGCACAGCTTAATTATTCTTAGCAAATTCTATATAGAATAGGATGAAACAATCTCAGGAGACCTCTTACAAAATAGCTAAATGTTGCACCAAAAGTAAAATCACCAAACTAAATTTATTTCAGAAATTGGCAGTAGATCGGTCAGTACAAAATGGTGAAGCGGAAAGAGGTCAAGTGTAAATCTACAGTGGTGTGACAACAAGGTTGTTTGTTTCTATGAGAAATATCCAGAGTCAAATTACAAATACAGTTAGGGGACAGGATCTAGTAGTTGAGCGTGTTTCAATAGTTGAGATAGTAGTTGTTTATATAATGTCCAATAGTTGTGAATCTTGTGATAGTAGTTGTTTATATAATTTCCAATAATTGTGACATGACTACCTTAACTTAAATAAAATGTATTCCTTTGATCTAAAAAGCAACCAATCATGTGATGCCACATCAGCACTCAACTACCCATGATGTGAATGCACAAGTATTGGTAACAGGTTTGTTTTGGGCCTTTTTGGACACCTTGACAAAAAGCATGCTGATGTGGCATCATATTTGATGATGTGGCCCTAAAACGAAAGTTATAAGCAGGGGACTTGTCAAGTAAGCTGCTGTAAAAAAATTGGAGTGATTTGAAATTTCAAAGTAGGATTTTAAGAAGCGCAAAGTTAGGGTGCACAACTACTAGCTCTTCTCCTATACAACTTAAAAAAAAGTTAAAACCTCAAATAAATATAGTTAAATAAAAAACAGACAAATATCCTAGTGACACCCTGGAATCTTGAAGTTCTTAGTTGTGATACAGGAGCACCCATTTCTTTACCACAGCTCAAGAAAATCCCATTACAAAAGACCAAGGGAACTGTTGGGAATGGCAGTTCAAAATGAGACCCAAACGATTGCTAATCAACACTTACTATAATGCATTTATGCAAGTGTATTGACTTCTAATGGTATTCAATCACTATATCAACAATAAATAATGAAAATATTTAATGAGGCTCCAAAATGGTACAAGACCCCAGCTTAGGAAGTATGTGGCACCTTATTGGAAAATGAGATCAAGCTTTTGTAGATGATTCATTATAGTTCATTAGAGAAACATGTGCCAAGACAAAGGTGTCCATCATTTCCAACAGTTGTAAAGATACTAAAAATCGGCCCTTGCTTAATGCGATTTTAATGTCCACTAACAAGGCAACGTTTCATAAGTTGTGGATTGTGAAGGGAAGGTAAATGATAGTCATTTTATTGCTAACATCCGCAAGTGGGGCCCCATGGTGTTGTTCAAGTTATAATTGGTAATGTAAAGACTTTATAGAGCTGCTGATTTGTTGGTTGAAGAGCATTATCCACATATTTTTTGGACACCTAGTACTAACCATTCCCTCAACTTTACGTTACAAAGGATCGACAACAAAATTGATTGGAAACATCCGCAAGTGGGGCCCATAGTGTGTTCAAGTTATAATTGGTAATGTAAATACTTTATAGAGCTGCTGATTTGTTGGTTGAAGAGCATTATCACATATTTTTTGGACACCTAGTACTAACCATTCCCTCAACTTTACGTTACAAAGGATCAACAACAAAATTGATTGGATCAAAAAGATGTATTCTGCGGTCGAAGAGTTCCAAATGTTTATCACCAACCATCACATGTCGGACTTATTCAAAACATTCTTGAAACAAGAATTGCTCAAGGTAAGTGAAACAATATAAAAAAAATTGTGATTTGAATAAGATTTCTGGAATAACTCTGTGTAATTTCTTGGGTCTTCATTTTACGTTTGTTTTATAGTTTTCTTGACATTTATCTCTTTCATTTTTCTTTTCCCGTGTTTGCATTAGTTTTTCTTCTCTGACTTTCCCTCTCCTCTCCTCTCCTTTTTGTCTGACCTTTTCTCCCCCTTTTTTGGGGTTATGTGCCTCCCCTCTTCCCCATCCCTCTCCTATTTCTACCCAAGTCTGCTATCTTATTTTCACCTCTCTCTCTTTCTGCTTATCATCCTGATGATGAATCATGGAGTTTGATCTGAAACGTTTTGATGTAAAAAATTACACAGTTATTCCAGAAATCTTATTCACATCTATCATGAACTGTAGAAACAAAATGTTATAAATTGTGATTTGCTTCATTTACTTAGAAATTTATTTTGTTTGAAACAATTTTATTTTATTTTAAATTTCATTGAAGTTTTTTTATTTTTAAGTTTGTGGAGACCCATTTTGCCTCCAACACAATTATCATGAGATGACATTTAAAGGTTTAAAAATCAATTTCTCACATGGTCATCAATCACAATTAATGGAAATAATCCAACACTAAGAAAGCATTAAACATTAAGATCTCAAATAACATATGGTGGGATCAAATGAAATATCTACCTAGTTTCATCAACACCATCATATATCCCTCCCAAACAAGGCTTATCCATGTTGGTATAAAGGATCACTTTCACGATGAGCAAGATCATAAATGTGAAAGATGAAGGCCAATATAAATGCGTAATACCAAGATCCTACGGAAAATTTCTTCAAATAAGTGTACAATATTATTGAAAATACATGAGGCCAAATGAGAACCCTAATACATCTTCTTGCCTTCCTTCACATTGAGTCCAAAATATCATAGAGCTAAGATTATCGTCATGCCAACATGAATTGCCCCTATTGGAGATTTTGAAGCTACCAAGGGTATGAGGCAACTTTTTGTAGACTCTTCCCTAATACTAATTTTCAAGATGTGGTCATGACTAAATTCAAGATTTTGTACACTTTGATGGTTAAATTTTTGGAGCTTTTCTAACAAGTTCAAGGACACTCATAATGGGTAGTCCTTCCATGCCCAACAATTCCATCACGTATTACCTCTTCCAATCAAATTTTTATCAGGTATCACTTATGTGAAATTTGTTATCTCGAATTATTATAAAGATTTTAAAAGACAAAACATCTTCAATTTGAAGTTTCCTTTTTTTATTTTGGATATTCTAATTCTCTAAGATTGTCTCAAAGTTGAACGGATTACTAGTTTAGATGTAGAATTGGTGGGTATGTTCCCTTCATCCGCTCTAATTAAAGCATATGCTCCTTCATCCACTTGATAAAGCACAACCAATTCCACTTAACATAGGTAGAGAACTTAGCATATTTGCTAAGTTCCAACTTGCACCTCATTTAGAATAAACATGTCTACAAAGAAGGGAATCTAAGGTTGTGAGATATAATACATAATGACTTAGATGCTTCCACTTCCCCAAACAATGTATTGCAAGAGATAGATAGCAAGTACACTTTTAGTGCAAGGAACAACAACACTATTTGTGGTTATTCAGATCTTCATACATTCAATGCCAATTGCGACAATGTTTTTGAAGACCCATATGACATTTGAAACCTGCTTGTTAAACTTGACATTATATTTAACTCAGAGCTTGAGCAATGAACATTTTATAATATTTACATTTATCATGGTATTTAAATTAATGGAACATAGTGTGCTATGTGGAACATATCACAAAGCAAACACCCAAACCCAAACCATGATCAGAACTGGCAACTTAGATATAATTTTATAAGCTATTTGATTTATCCTTAAACATTTTTTATTTGACAACTGATTGTAAATTACCAATTAGATGGGTTCTGAATTCTGTATTTAATTTATTATATAATGTGCAAAATATGGTTTTACCATCCCTGAAACCCCATCCCAACATTCTAGATACTCAAAAACACTATTTGTAATGTGATCATTCACTCTGTATCTCTAACATAATCAGGCACAATATTGCAATGTGATCACGCAGTGTCTGATTATGATCAAGCAAATTCTACCTGTAATGCGACCAATATTCAAGAGCTCTGTAACTGTAATGTTATCAAGCATTATAAACTGTCTGTTATAAGCAGCACTAATAGCTGTGATATCAGGCACCTAGGTCAAGCTGTCTTCTGGAAAATAATTACTTACCTGATTTGCAAATTTGCTAAAATATGATTCTTTAGGTCAAGAGATAGCCCCTTTTTAGACCACAACATCAACTTGAATTTGAAGTTGTCTATCATTGATTTTAACTTCTTCAAGCATAGAGGGATTTTCTTCTTCCTGTGATTTCACATGCAAGCTGATGGTTGATTTTGTTGTATAGTGAAACTTTGGCAAAGTATGCTTCCGGAGACCAATCAATAGCCAATTTTTCCGTCAAAGAGTGAACCTGAATTCCAAATCTTGTTTACATTTGACTTCTATTTTTTTCCAAATGCAAAATTATTTTCTTCTTCCTATGGCTTCACATGCAAGCAGTTTTATGGGTTTTCTACATTTTCTTTTGAAATATGACAGAATATGTGACTTTTGCATGCATGTCAGAGACTGTTATAAATAGCTATGACCCTCCACATGGCCTCTATTATCAAAACATGAGGATGTTTGCAACGTATAAAGACAGCTAGAGGACAATTGAAACCCTATACAAATGATTAGAAAATCAGAATCCAAACCCTTCTAAATATTGTCACAATCTTTGGTTTAAAACCTAAAAACTCACCCCAGAACCACCTCTAAAAGAAAAATAGCCCATGTAGTTGCAAAAACATTTGAGGTCAGTAGTTTTGGCTTAAACCCTCACACATGAAAACCTATTTAATGGCATTGAAAAATTTGTCGTCTCAAATTTTATCTTAAAGTTTGAAAAATACTAAAACCTTTGTGAAATGAAGGACGGACAGGTGATTGGGATTTCCCCTAATGCAGTCAGGCTTAAAACCTTTAAAAATATCAAAAGTATCAAACCCCAAATGGGAAAAAAACAGACAGATACCAAATATTGTACATCGCTTTAACCCTTAGATATTCGATGAGAGGACCTTTTGTAAAGAAGACGAACAGACCAAACAAATATTTTTGCCTCAACCCTTACAAAATCAAACGCCAAGCCATATTTTGAAACGGAAAAATTTCTTCACTCAAATTTTCAGGTTTCAAACCCCGACATGCTCCAAAACAATTAATACCAATCTTTGTATAATACCCCCTAGAATGTAAAACTCCTAAGAAATAAAGATAAGCACTGTTAAAAAACGATAATTTAGCCCACACAGCACATAAACACTTCCCACCGTGCAAATTTGGCCTAAACTCTGAAATCCCGGAGCAACAATTAAGGGCTCGAATAACTTACCTGCCAATGACATTAGTGAGATTTGCTATCTTTTCTTCTTTGGTAGGCTGGGGGTCGGGGAACTCCATAGTGACGAACCAATGATTATAATCAGTTCCTTCGAACAGTCTGCTGCTTTTCTTTCCATCAGGAGTAATAGTAGTGAATGAATTGCTTTCGTCCAGCGATCCAAACTCCAAATCACTGAAGAAACGAGAACCCTGAAAACGGAATGGCAGCACAGATGGCCGATAAAAAAGTGCAGACCCCGCTATTTTTTCCACTAAAGCAGGCGAAGATGAGCGAGTCGTAAAGGACGATGAAGCAGTGGAAAAGACCCTTGCAAGCGAAACGACACATTGAAGGAGAGAAGCCATGATCGCCATGCACGAAGACACTTCAAAGCACTAACGAATTTGCAGCGACTAGGGTTTTACTGTATGGTCCCATGGGGGCTTGGGCTTCTATTTTCATGGAGCAAGGAGGTCCTATTAGAAATGAATATTTCAGTTGGTGAAATTGGGGTGGGGTTAGAAATTGCTCCTACAGCTATTTGTCTCTCATCTAAAATTTTTAATTCTTATTAGAAAATAGAATTCAAAGAATTTTGATTTATTTATTATTTTTTATCAAAGCACTAGAGTTCATTCCTTAAATTTTGGAGCTTAAAATTTTAAGTAGAATTGCAAGATGAAATCCATGGGACCAAGAGCTTAAAAATATTCTTAAAAAAACTAAACATATGCTCAGATTTTTAAGGAAGCCCCCCTCCATGGGACCTTACCCTTACAACTGAAAGAGTTGGAGGGTTTTGAGGGACATTTATATTAATAATTAGGGTTTTGTGGAGACTTCCAAAATATATATTGTTGGTTGGATTAAAATGATCAAAATTTAGTAGTCTTTATCTCTCTAAATTGTATTTCCAAAAACCTTATTAAGTGGCACACTTTCTCTTTATTAATATTGAAGTTTTTTTTAATTGAACAAAGTTGAAAGAATTACAAAATAAAGGTTTTAATGATGTATTGATTTAGGTTCTAATTGTTTTTTTTTTTTGAAAAAGGGGTAAAAACTTTATTGATAATCAAAAAAGAGCATTGCAACAAAGCAAAGGGCCTAAACCCCAGGAAAGCAAAGGTACAATAAAACAAAGCAAGAATCAACATCATCCATCCCACCGATCCAGTTGTCTGTTCTCCATGATAATCTTGTTCAACTCATGGCGAAGTTCCACGGAAATCTGATCCCACCCCTCAATCCTCCAACCATCAAGATGCGTCGAAGCCCATTTCGCCAAGCAATCCGCTGCTTTATTCCATTCCCTCAGAATATGGACAAAAGATACCTCCTCCATCAAAGAGCTAATCTACAAAATATGTTGCACCAGCCTAGCTAACTGCCAACTGACATCAGCCACCTTCCGATCTTTAAGCAAATTAACCAAAACCTGTGAGTCGGACTCACAAATAACCTTTCTCCACCCCAAAGCATAAGCTTGTTCAAGGGCGGAGAATATCGCTAGGCCTTCCATAAGGTTGACGGTCTTTGTCCCCTTGTAAATAGAGAAGAAGAAGACCACTGATCCTGTAGAATCTCTACCAACTCCACCAATTTCAGCAGGCCCAGGATTTCCTTTTTAGGAACCATCAATATTAATCTTTAAAATTCCAATAGGAGGGGGAAACCATTTACCCACTCTCCTGACTTTCATTTTTGCTTGCCTTCCCTTTCGGCCACAAGCTGAAGCCAAAGACAAATCCTGAATTCCCAATCTCTCCACATTCTTAGCATCCTCTTTCTCCAAGGGAAATCCTACCTCACACTTTGCTTCCATAGTCTCCCGAACCATACCCATAATTCTCTTCCAAACTTGTTGAATAACCAACTTTTCACCTCAGAAGATTCTACAATTCCGCTCCAGCCAAATCTGCCAGAGAAGGAAAGTAGGTCCCACAAACCACACATCTTGTAAGAAAGATGCAGTAGTAGGAGGTCTACCTAGACTATGCCAGAAATCCACCAGAGAGGAAGCATGAACAGAAGGAACTCTCCAAACTTCCCACCACAAGTGCCATAGCCTCAAAGCAAAGGGGCAATGAAAAAACAAGTGAGCAAAATCCTCCTCTCCATCCCCACACAACACACACATGGATGGTCCCTGAAATCCCCTCTTCTGAATGTTATCCTAGGTCAAACACTTGTTCCAGGCCAAAGTCCAAATGAAGCAATTACACTTCGGCCAAGAAAACTTGTTCCAAACACTCTTCCACCATTGAACCTCCACCCCATCCAACTTGTGAGATAACAACACCTGATAACCAAAGGCAACAATATAAACACCCTTAGGGTTGGGAGACCAAGATAAAACATCTCCATCCAGAAGGGAACTACAAGTCCTGCTAGAAAGGATGCTTTGCAATTCCGCACACTCCTCCATACCAACCATAGGCCACTCCTCAGGATTCTTCCATCTAGCCGTCATTAACTGACCTTGAGAAGAAACAGACTTAAAGTCTCTCACCTTGTCCCAACCAACCTCGATGAATCTTTGACAGAGGGGCAAAAGGTTAGGAAACTGAGAAACAATGGGAGGAAAACCATCCCAAGCATCCAACCAAAATTGAGCCTCATACCCACTTTTGTAGATCCAAAATAAGCCATCCTTAACTAGAGCAGCCCCTTTCTTAAGCGTACTCCAGATTACCGATCCTTTCCCCACTAAGGGATAGCGGGGAATATCCATCTGAGGGATCCCCGAAAAATATTTATGAAGTAAAATCTTGGCCCAGGTCTGATCCTGCTCCACACACCACCTCCAATATAGTTTGGCAGCAAGCGCCACCCCAGACAAAGTTGACTGCCTTAATCCAAGACCACCATAATGCCTTGGGCTACAAACAAACTCCCATCTAACCAAGCTTCATTTGGATGACGATAAATTACCTGCCCATAAAAATTGTCTAGATAAAGCATCAAGTTCCTGAAGAAAACCAACTGGGGCCACCTGGAGCATGCATCTATAAATGGGAAGAGCTTGAACCATAGATTTGATCAACTGAACACGGCCAGCAAAGGATAACCATCTATGGGTCCAATGGTTAACCTTCATCCGAAACTTTTCCAGAATATTGTGCCATGAATCCCTGGGTATCCTTTTGTCAGAAATAGGAATTCCAAGATAGATCAAAGGGAGGGACCCAATCTGAAACCTTAAAATATTGGCAATCCTCCTTTGAATCAGACCAGGAGTATTGAAGAAGAAGATGGAGGATTTACCTTCATTAATCATTTGACCTGAGGCAGTAAGATAAACATCCAGCACCGCACGCAAGTTTGTAGCCTCCCTAATTGTAGCCATACCCATCAAAGCAGTATCATCCACAAACTGCAAATGAGACTGTGGGGGAATATTAACACCCCAACGCCATCCCTGAATGAGACCCCTCTCCGCATTCCTTCTCAACAATCGACCCAAACCTTCAACAAAGAGCAGAAACAAATACGGAGATAATGGATCACCTTGACGCAATCCCTGAGAGGCTCCAAAAAGATTTGAGGGTTCACCATTAATTAAACACAGAGAAGGATACAAAAGTCACACAACTCATGACCCACCAAATCCAATCATCCCCAAACCCAAAAGCACCAAGGATCTTCCAAAGGAAGGACCATCGAACTCTGTCATATGCCTTTGCCATGTCCAACTTGATGAACATTGCCTTATCAATGGAGTTAGCCATAGAATGAATGGACACTGTACCAATAACCACCCCATCCAGAATTTTCCTACCCGCAAAAAAACCACTGTGCTCCTCAGAGATTAACACTCTAAGCCAAGTTTTCAGCCTATCCGCAATAACTTTAGAGATGATTTTGTAAATCACATTACAAAGAGAGATAGGTCTAAATTGGCTCAACTTGTTTGCTCCATCAAATTTGGGGAGGAGAGCAAGGAAGGTGGAATTCAAAGCCCGTAACATCTGCTTATTTGTATGAGATTCCTGGACAACAGCCAATAAGTCAAGCTTGATAATATCCCAAAATTCTTGAAAGAACTCCACCAGAAAGCCATCAGGGCCAGGATCTTTTCCTTTCTTCATTTGGAACACCGTTCTCTCAAGCTCTTCTATCGAAATATCCCCCATAAGACATTCATTCATCTCCATAGTAACCAAAGAAGGGATACAAGATAGAACTTGATCCTCCTCCTCGGAAACCCCCTGTGAATCCTCCCTAAATAAGGTAACAAAGTACTGCATGGCTTCACATGAAATATCCTTGAAAGAGGATAGATGCTCACCAGTGTCATTCACTAGAACAAAAATTAAATTCCCATGTCGCTTGGCTTTGACCGAATTGAAGAAGAAGGCCATATTTTTATCTCCCTCCTAAGCCAATCAACCCTTGCCTTCTATTTCCAATATATTTCCTCCCGCAGTTCACACTCCTCCAGCACTTTCCATGCCCTGGCCTCCTCTTGAAGTAAATCAACAGTCACACCTTCCTCCCTGATCACTCTTGTAATGCTATCCAACTCCACCTATGCAGCAACCTTTGCATGGAAAATGTTCCCAAAGCACTGTCGATTCCAATACTTAAGCTGATATTTAACAAATTGGAGAAGCTTAGCAAAAGTGTGCATTTTCGTACCATAAGCAGGTCTACCCTTTCTCCACCATTCAGCCACATAGTCATGAAGAGAGGGTTCACGAAGCCACATAATCTAGAACTTAAAAGGGGGTGACCGAGGCACACGAACTGAAGAAACTACAAGCTTGATAGGCCAATGGTCAGACCCCCTCCAATCCAAAATTTCTAAGCTAGAAGACCATAATCCACCAACCTAGAAGCAGGAAACCAAGAACCGGTCAAGTCTTTTAGAGATGCAATTATCCCTAATCCTTCAATTGTTCCAGGTGAATAAACCATTATTAGGCTTGACATCAACAAGATTCAAAGCAAAGATATTATCCTGAAGAAGCATCGCAGAAGGCTCCAACCTAGCAATACCCCCTCGCTTTTCAGCTAGATCAAAAATAGCATTAAAGTCCCCAGCCATAATCCATGGATGAAAAGGCACCATGCTCCGAACAAATCTAATATGAGACCACATAATTTTCTTACCTTGAAACTCAATAGGCGCATAGATATTAGAGAGGAGGATAGACTTCCTCGTCTCAAAACAGGAAACGATCATCGAGATAGAAGACTTGTTGGCCATCCACCAGAGAGGGCGGATCCTTCGAGGATTCTAAAGGCAAGCCACTCCACCCGCAGACCCTTGAGCACCAACACACTGACATTCACCACTGCCCCATAGCTTAGGGGATAAACCAAGCATGCATTCCATAGATAACTTAGTCTCCTGCAGAACAAAACATTAGAAGACTGACTTCTAACCAACTCACAAACAACCTTTTGTCTAGGGTTGTTGTTTAGGCCCCTTACATTCCATGAAAGGACAATCATTTCAAAGAGCTCGAGAAGTGTGAATCCAAAGTCTTAACCGACCTTGACTCCACCAAAGTTTCTCCAGCTAACTTAATTTTTTCCATATCCTTTTTCCTACCAAGCTTTGAGGATTTCTCCCCCAACCCTTTTTTGATATCCTTTTGATGAAGACCCAAAGGAGAATAAGAAGACCTATTATTCCTCACTATATCTGCTCTTGTATGCAAAGCCACAGTAGGACCATCTCCCCCATCCTTCATTTCCATAGTAGGAGCTGATTCCACCTGGACATCCATTTGTAGGTCAGTCACCATTTGCAAGGCTCCGATAACTTGTGCATCCTGAGTATCCCCAAACAGAAAACCCTCCTACCCAGAACACACAATGCCTTGATCCAAATTCACCAAACCCGGGTTCACTTCTTGCTGACCCAGATCATCCAAAACCTCAAATCTGTTAAAATATTCTTCATCTTGTCTTTCCTTCAAGGTCCTCTTTTGGCCTCGGTTTCTGTTATGATTCTTTACAGGGGCAAAGCCATCTGAACCATCCCCATCCCCAGGAATGGGGTTCTTTCCCTTATCCTCCCTAGGTGGGTTGCGGGGAGGCTGAGAAATTGGAGGCTCTACAGGCCTAGCCCTTGGACATCTTCGTTGCAAGTGACCATATTCATGGCATAGACGACATTGGAATGGAAGAGTTTCATAGTCCAATGACTATACCCAAGAGTAAGGACCCATAGACATATCCAAAGAATCTGGCAAAGGTTTACTAAGATCAATTTCCACACAGATGTGAGCAAAACTTATTACCTTTTTAAACTGAGTTTGCAGCGAGGAACCAATCGGCTTCCCAAGCATCGACCCCAACAAATGCAAAACATCATCCTGCCAGCATTCCACAGGAAATCGTGGAAGTCGAACCCACACGGGGATGCAAGTTGGAAGCTCCTCAGCAGGGTTAAAACCAGCATGCCACGATTTAAGAAATAGACCAACCTGATTATAGAAATAGGGGCCCCCTTCGAAGACCTTATTTCAATCCGCCATGCAATCAAAGGTGACCATGAATAATTATTTTCCAGAAGCTTTATATCCATCTCACCCTCCGACATCCAAGTCCATCAGGCCCAAGACTCCAAAAATTGCATCGATATCCACATACCCAAAAACTTACAGTAAAAAGAGTGCCTTCAATAATATTCAATATCCTCCGCAACCATCTCCAAAGGAATAACCAGTTTCGGCCTTTCCTTGCAACATTCCAAGCATCCATTGATTTTCGTGATCCGAGCTCCACTAGACGAGCCCACTCCATCTAGCCTCAATTCTGGCATGAACAAATTATTATTGAAAACTTTCGAAGCGTGTTGAGCGGACTTCACACCAATCGCTGAACGAAAGTCCATTATAGGGTTAGCACCCAAGGTCTTCCTGGGAGACATAATACCCAACTTGCAGCAGGCATGCAAACCCCCAAGAAATAAAAATCCAACAAGGGTTTCGAAGCCCCACCCAAAGCTCACCACAAACCGTTAGTAAAAGAATAAGAAGCACTACTGATAGGAGGCCTCACAAAAACCAAGCGCCAAAGGCCCACTCCACACTGCACACTTGTGGTTCCCAACGACACCTCACTCATGGATCGACGCCAAGGAACTGCCCACACATAGGAAAAAACAAAAAGAATTTACTATAGTAGCCGTGCACAACTCCTCACCCCCAAGCGTAGACAACAACCCCCTTCCCAAGCGCAGATCCAAGCATGAACAGGGATCGAGCTAGGGCACGGATGCCCTAGCTTGGCATACGGTGCAGACGAACACCGTCCTCCAATTCCAACACCCGATTTAGGTTCTAATTGTAATAGGGAAATTAGTATATATATTATTTTTGTTTAATTTTATGTATGTATTAAAATAAGTATTTTAATAAAGTGATATTTTCTTTTTATTAGATAAAGAAGAATAAATTACATTAGTGAGAAACATATTTAAAGTCATAGGTGTCAAATAGGCCACCAATAGAGCATTCACGAATAGATGCAGTAATAAAAATAACAACTCCAACTCATCATTACATCACAATTATTGTTGTTATAGCAACAAATTTTCCTATTGTAGATCTATTGTTCTATTATTGTTGTAATAGAGTGATATATTAATAAGTAGTATATTTAATATTAGCTTTGAATTCATAATTTAGACATGAAATGCAATAATAATCTTTAAAATTTAAGGTATTAATTTTTTTAATTAAAAATATATTAAAGAGTAGGTTACAATATGAATGTGTCTTATATTTGAACTCATAATTTAGAGATGAAACACAATAAAGATCTTTAAAATTAAAGGTATTAAAATTTTTTAATTGAAAATCTATTAAAGAGTTGGTTACAATATGAATGTGTCAAGGAGATTATATTTGTTCAAGTCTAAGCAATATAATATAAAAGAAAATGACAATAGAATTCAATCTTCAACAACTTACAACAAAAAATTGCTTCATAAATCTAGTCTAATCAACAAATTTCAAACAATACTAGATCACCATTTCCTTAAATCATTTTTTTCATTAAATCAAAATTTAATAATCCTACCTAATTTTATTAGTCATCATGAGCATACCTAACACACATGTCATGCAACATGTTATTATGTCATTATATTTAAAGGCATGCATTGCACACGTAAAATCAATAGGAATTAATAAAGAGATTTACTAAAGCACACTTCAATTTCAAAAAGTAATGAAGGTGAGGACAAGAGAAAATCAAAGCATAACCAAGGACTCAAATGCAAACAAATGAAATCTTATTTCTTATTTACCTTACTCCTTTGATTGAGCTAGAAGGAGAGCTCTACCCAAAGCTCCACTTGATTTGCACACTAAGATGTATATTTGCTTACTAAGATGCATATTTGCTTGCTATGGAGTATTGTGGATTACTCAACAAACTAGCATAATAACAATGCAAGAGGATAACATGTATATAATAAATATAAGGATGTATCAAAATGGAGCAAATGGCATCCAATTTCTAGATTTTGTGGTGGAGAAAATGGAGGACTGGGATGTAAAGTTGATGAAGGGTTGATATTTCATGAAAAAAGAGCATGGATTGGGAATGTAGTCATGTGAAAAATGTCACAAAGTGAGACAAGTGTTCATGGGATGTAAGAGTCGATGTGTGAGGACAATGACATGTTTAAGAAGTAGGGTGGCTATTGAAAAATGGAGCCAAGAAAATTGAGCAGAATACCAATATTGAATCAACCAAATACAATAGATTACAAGTCAAATTGATGTGTTTGTATTCATCAACATGATGTGTCTATAAACGAATTCTGATCAAATCAAATTCCAAAAAAATGGAGGGAAAGGTTTGTTCACAATTCATAGCAAAATATGAGAGATGGCTACCTCTCTAACTACCAACACCTAAGCAAGATTGACCTACAAGTGTAAAATAAATCTCATAAATAAGGGTAAAACAAAAATTTTACACCAACAACTACTTTACGACATATGTAAAATGTAGGATGGCTACACATGTGGGAATATCATGCTCACACATGTGAGCAAGGTAGTGTGTCAATACCACATAAAATAAGGATGGGGTGGAGGCTTGGGAGGATTTCAAACTTACATGCTTGAATGCTCACATGAGCAAGGGAGTGGGTTGAACTAGTATACTCACAAATGTGGGAGCATTAGTGAGTAGGACACTTGTCGTGCATGATGGCAAGTTTGAAATATTGAAGATTTAAAAATAGATGAAAAATAGTTGGGGCTAATGTGGATTAATTAATTAATTTTAATCAAGGTAGGAAGAATTAAAAGGAGATAAAGTTATTTAATTAATTAACCTTAGAGAAGAAGTGGAAGAGTAATTGATTGAATAATAAAATATTTAAATAATTACAAGAATGAAGCTTAATTAAATAACAAATTATTTAATTAATCATAATAATCGAGAAAAGTGGTTGGTTGTGGGGATAATTAAATAAATAAATATTTAATTAATTGATTAGCGAAAAAATGATGATTCATGTGTTAATAATGAATTTTGGGTTGTCTATATTTTGCTCCTCATTGATCTGACATCTAGGCTAGAAGTGGTATTGTGCTAAAGAAAACTAACAATATGTCTCAATTGGTTAGAAGAAATAATGGAAATATAATGGAATGATGCCCCTTCAAGAGGTCACCTGAAAAAAAATTGGATGAGCTCTCAAAATGAAGAAATGAAGATGAAAATTGAATAGAGAATAAAAATTGATGAATGGAAGAAAATAGAGTAAAATGGATATAAGATACATAAATGGTGGAGGAGAGAGAGAAAGGGGGTGAAAAATTAGGGATAGGGCCCCTAAATTAGGGCTTGGAAGGCTTCAAAATAGGCCTATGAGTGTAAATAATTTATTTTCACCCCAAGCCCTTAAGAGATCAAAGCTTAAGATGTGTAGAGAAGCTAGGAAAAGATGGTCAATATCACATGAAATACCCACTAAACAAAGTGAGTGAGGTAGTATGATTGATGACTAGAGGCAGGAGCTCTAGTATGTATCAAAAACTAAACCCCTAGGCTAGTTTTAGGTGCACTAAATGTAGGTTAAAGGTGGTCAAATGAAGGTGATGATTCACAAATCAACACTTGCACAAGTTAATCAACTCTTGTGTGGATGAAATAGTGCTTGCACAAAAGAAAGGTTACATATGACAAAAAATAATCGCATGTGTCTTTTAGCACAAGTGCTCTACTAAAATATCGCTTTATGGATTAGCATTTGTGATAACAAAAGAATATTTTACAAATATTAGTGCTTGTTCTAATAGAATGGCACTTGCACTAACATAGCAGTGCTTATATGTTTTGGGTAGGAAAGGCTAGAATTTAGCTTTTAAAATATCTGATAAAGTGGTTTGGATGGATGCAAGAGAAATAACCACCTCTATAAATATAAGAGAAGCAACCAACAATTATGAGGTTGATAGTGCTACTAAATGATATGGATCAAGATTTTTTGGAGGTCATGGGATTCCATGAGGTATGTATATGATAGAAATATAGCACATAGGGCTATGATGACAATCCTGGTGGAAAGATGGAAAAGTGACACCAATTCTTTCCTCCTGTTGATTGGAGAGGTGACATTAACATTAGAAGATGTATACAGGATACTAAAAATTCTCATTAATGGATATATAATGGAGTACTAGTTGGAGCGTTCCAAGGTGTATTTGGAGTAGCTATTTATGACAACAAAATTTCCCCTCATTGATACAAAATGGATTTGATGATAACTATGGGAGTCTTGAGGGATTTGCCCCTATTTTTGGTTTCCTATAAAAAACATGTTACAACCTAAACTGCAAATTTTTGTAGGAGGTTGCTCTCTAACACTTCTAGGGTTTTTCACCTAAAAGGAGAAGGTACCACAAAAAAACTTGGAGGTTCACTAAAGGATAATGCTAGAAATATTGAAATATTTCTAAATTCAATGATCTAAATGCAAAAAACTAATAAAATATAATGAATATTGCTGCAAAACTTGAGATATGCAAGTTGTTTGAAAACACATTGTGATATACAAAATGGCCTAAGAATGCAAATAAACAATAATAGAATTAAATAAGACTAGAGAGGTGCACCTGGAAACTGAAGTGTGATGTAGAGAGGTTTTGGAATCTTGTAGAATTGAATGGAAAAGTTGACTAGGACACTTACACCAAGCTGGGTGACTTAGTCCTATTTCGGGGAGATTCTATCGGAACAGGTTTCTACCAAATGGGTACTCAAAAATGTCAAAATAACTTTTTAGGCCTGGCAATGGGACTATCCACCATAGATGGAAACTTAGTCCACCTATGAATCTCAAGAAATTCAGAACAAGAATCTGTAGCTTCCAGTCTACACTTCCCTTCCTGGTAGGTGTCCAGTTCAAATTCTATAGAAAATGAGTTGAAAGAGGTCTCAAAGCTTCAATTAGGGCTTTGTTGACTTGAATGACTTTGATGGATTTTTGACCACTTTTTAACACCTTACTTTTTGAAAAATTTGCATACAAGACCTACAAACACACATGCAAAGATGGAAAAAAGGGTTAAGGGTTAGCGTATAGGGGTTTTCCTTGGTCAAACCCCGATTGGTAATCAAACCCTATAAAATGAAATGAAATAAAGAGAGAATGATGAATGAACAACATGCAATTTCATAAACTCACCAAACCCTTAATGTTAAAATTTGAAGATATGCAACAAGATGCTCCAATGGATGCTTGAAAGTGATTAGAGTGCTTATAATGCTTGAAAATTATTAAGTAAATGAATGAATTACTTGAATAATGAATTAGGATTAAAATGAGAGAAAAAACATTTATTTATACTTGATTTTCCAATAATTCCCAAGAATAACACATCACATGCTGACCTCAAGGTTAAGAGAATAAAATACTGCCAGAAAATTAAAATTATTTTGATTTTTGTGCCCAGTGGGATTAAGTCGCCCTAGGTGGCGACTTGGTCCCACTAGGGAAATTTTACTGGGTGTCGGGGATTGAAGTGTATTTAATGTTGTTTAATGTGAATATTCTCAAAAATACACTCAAGTAAGGCCAAAAAGTGATCAAGGGGTCATTTAAACATAAGAAATGGTCAAATTATTGATGACAAGTCTAGAAAAGTGTGAGAGTTTGTTACAAATCTTTACAACACTTTGAAATAAGACTTGGTAAGTGACAATAAGGGGTTATTTAGGTGAATTATGATGAAAGGGTCCTAGAAAAGTATGAAAGTGGGTTACAACACTTCACAACACTTTTACAAGACATCCTAGAATTCTTAATGATTCTCAAGGGTCCAAGACCTAATGTGAATGTGTTGACCACATTACAACATTAAATCTAGGAAAAATCAAGCCAAAGTCCATGAGAGAGACTCAAGTGAGCATAAAAATGTCCAACTATACATTTTTTGGTGACACATTAAGCCCTCACTTTAGTGAGAGGATAAACTTGCTTCGAACTTGCACTAAAGTAGCCCAACATGCACATCAAGAGGGATCCAAATGCACATATGCTTGGTAAGATGAGACCAACAATCAAGAGAGATGATCAAGCCCCCAGGATTAAGATCCCATGGCAAACCAATCATCAGCACAAAGGAACACACATGAGAATGATGAAAAAGAATGAAAGAGAGAAGTCGAAAAGGAAGGGAAGTCAGATCAAGCTTTGATCATTTGTCCATCCCGTTGTGGATCAAATCTAGGTTGTTTGTCCAAAAAAATAAACGTATACTCACTCTAAGGCAATATAACTCATGGCTCTTTGTTGGGTGAGAAGGCCAAAAAGGTGAGAAACATACACTCATGGTTGGTGTGCACTCACACACACACAAGTGGCTATGGGGAAAATTCACGCCTCAAAATGGGCTTCCCGCTCAACCATACCAAAGTTATACCTCTTGATAACTTTAATAAGGCGCCACAAAAAAAAATGACATTTTGAGCTCCATGAGACAAGCAAATCTTTGTATGCTTAGAATTCATGAACAAAGGTGATGGCACCACAAGCATGCAAGTTGTGTTATGCAAGGTGGTCATATAACAAATGAAAAATGAAACATGCAAAGAATGTTCAAAGGAGTCTTTCTTAGTTCATGTGAGGCCTTTAACTTAAGGGAACATTGTGCCTAATTTCTCCAAGAGAGGACCAATCAAAGGATAGAAAATTCACAACTTAGGTGATGCAGTGTGCCGCATCAAGCCACCAAGAGGGATGCAATATACTAAGATAGATCATTCTCATGAAGGACATCACACCCAATGCCATCCACAAAGCGATAAATGCATCGTATGAAGTAAGAAGGTTGCACTAAGAACCAAGAAAAGGAAAAATGCAAAATAAATATTGAATTTTTTTAAAAAAATTAAAAAATTATTTTAAACTAGTTTTTAATAAATTAAAACTATAATTTAGGTTTTGATCAAATGCTGAAAAATGAAGTTGCATGGGACATCAAACTTTTTATAGTAATTTTTTTTTTCTTTCAAAATTTTTGTGTGTATTTATAAATTGAAATTTTAGTGCATGGATTTTCTTTTTTTCCAATTTTGATAAATATATACTTTTAAATAAATATTAAAATGTGTGTGAATCAAAAAATAATTGTTTTCATCGAATGTCAACTTTCATATTAAATATTTATCTAAAATGGAAAAAAATTATACCATCTTAAAATAGATTATTTATCTAGTGCATCATATTTTTTCATATTTTTTTAAAGAAGTTTTAGTATTTTTCTTTGGCATAGTAATCAACCTAATATTTTATGTTGATAACCTAATTTTAGTAAAAATTAAAAATAAAATATTAAAAATAATTAAACTATTGAAATAAATATATTTTTGAAAACTACACTTATGTATCTACAAAGGGGTATTTTTATATTTTAAAAAAATGTTATTTACATTAGCAAGAGTTATTGAAACTTCAATCTTTTCAATTTTTTTTTTTTTTTTGGTAAATTAGACTCAAAGTGATGCTCCATATATTTTTAGCCAACAATTTTAGTTGAAAAAGTTGTGGAAGTATCTAACTTAGCTAGAATGAATCTTACTAGATCATATGTTTGACCAAAATTGATTTTTAGTTAGAAATACTTAAATTCAATTGTGTTGATAAGTTGGTTGAAAGTGTGACACATCTTTTTGATTTTACCCAAACATAAGAAAAAGAAAAAAAGAAAAGCGGGCCTTTTGGGTCAACATGAAAGATCTCAATGCCTTGCATCATCCCCAAAAGGAAAAAGGCAAGCAAAATATAAAAGAAAAAGGAAAAAGTGATATACGACATATAGAAGAATGAAGGTACAAATAGAAGAATGTCACAAAGAGAGAGAGAGAACATCAAAATCCATGTCACAGGGGGAACACGTTACACACATACAAACACACAAAAGAAAATGCAAAAGACTAGTAAGGCATATGCAATTCAACCGATGAGCAAGTCATCTGCCTCCCAATCATGTTCAGGATATGTTGAGGGAAAAAAAACTAGCTAAAGAGACAAGTGCAAGTGTCATACTAGGGGAAGTACCAAGTTTTACACTTTTTATAGGAGATTTGTCATTTAAGCTCATGGAAGAGGAAAATAATGTATTCAGATCATTATGCACCTCTTCATCTATTTTAGTGATCTCATCATCATCATCTAGATTAATCACAATAGGAGGACAGATGATAATGTCCAATGAATGGTGTATCATGGGTTGTGGTTGTTTTATTGGATCATTTTGTTGTGATTGGGGAGGAGGGTTGTCATGCATTGCTTTTGTCAAGTGCAGATTTTGGTTTTTTTTATTTTCTTTGTTTTGTAACTTGCAAGCAAGGGCATGACATCTACGCCTATGCTCCCACGCTCCCATGCTCCTCTATTTCTTTTGGTTTTATTGTCAAGTTGTGCTTGTGAAGGAGGGCATTGATCAATCATTGGTTACTTTTCTTCCTGAAGGGGAGGAACAGAAGAAAACATGGAAGGTTGTTCATCCACTTTTCCTTATAAACTTGTTTTATACGAGGAGGTATAACAGAGTTGTTATCATTATCGCGTGGTTGTTTGGATGATGTGGGGGAGGTTCTGGGTGTTGGTGAGTTTGATGGGTTGGGTCTTGTTCAAGTTGAAGCATTGTTTCATCTAAGATAGGAGTGTCAGAAGTTGATGGGGACGTGTTACAAAGGGACAATTCTGCAATTTTCTTTGCTTTAAACTTTTGGTAAGCAATGAAAAATAAATCTTTGTGAAACGTGATAGGTTCCATGGGTTTGGGCCAAAAGGATTCTAAGGAGAAGTTTCCTTTAGAAGACAAAGGGTTAAAGCCACTAAGGTTAATAGTGAATATGTCATTGTCAAGTAGAAACTTTAAACATTTGTGTATGATCAAAGGGACAACTTTCATTGAGCAAAGCCCTAGATGGCCTAGCTGCAAACAAAACTAGTCTGACTACGGGATGATGGAGAATGTAACATCCACTATTTTAGGTCCTATTTGTAATGGGAGGACGATTGATCCTATCATAGGGAAAGAAAAACCATTTAGTGTTTTGATCCATGATCTTGGTTTATCATAATCATCTTGATAAAGATCATGTAATACCAAAACTTCCTTAATGATCACATTCTCTCCATAGGCAAGATCTATGAGTATCCCATTAGTGGGCTTGCCATAAATATGATTGACTATGTAAAGAGGACCATCGGGGAGATTTGGAAGGATGTCCTTAAAGGAGAAAGTAATATCAAGAGATTTCTTAGGTTGGTCCTTACGAGGGATAACGTCTATCTCTCCTACCATTTCATCCGTAGGATTAATAGTAGTGGTATGTGGAATAGGATCAAGATGTGCAACATTTGTATGAAATTTGATCACATCACTGTTTTGAGTTTCGTTAGACTTGACAAATGACACATTATGTTTGGGCATTGGATCAGTGAAAATTTGTAAATTTGATTGGGTGGGGTAATAGAATTATTGCCTTGAACATTAACATTTGATATGGATAGACATCTAGAATTAATGAGGTCTTGCACAAAGTGTTTAAGGCGCTTACAATTTTCCATGTCATGTCCATTTTTTCTATGATAATGACAATAAGCATTGGGTTTAAAGGTTGGAGGTAAAGGTTTAGTAGGATTGAGTGGTTTAACAGTAGGTAAAGTAATCATTTGTTGTTGTATAAGTTGGTACATTGTGTTATGAAGAGTGTCTGGTAAAGGTGTGAACTTTCGTTACTAATCTCCATAACTATAAGGTATCACTGATTTAACAATTGCTACTTGGTTGTTGATGGGTTGAGTTGGTTGTTGAGGGGGATTGAATTGTAAAAATCATTTTTTTTCTTTTGAAATGGTTGTGAATTGTTTGAATTGGCATGTTTAAACTTCTCAACTTGACTAGAAGTGGAATTTGAATCACAACTACTAACCAAATTGTGATAATCACAAAGGGCAGTACATAAGTGCATAAAGGAGGGAAATTTCATCATTGTGAGTTTATCCTAAAGTTTAGTTTACAAGTTCTCTATAAACATCTTTTGAAGATGTGGATCAGGAATCTTGAGATTGATTTGAGAGTAAAGAGATTGATATAGTGAGATATTATCTTTTCTTCTTCATGTTGTTTGTATCTCATCAAATCGGCCAAGGTATTCTTTGGAGTCATATGCACTTGGAAATGATTTATAAATGCATCAACTAGTTCATTGAATGAACAAATTGAATTGTTTGGTAAGGATGAAAACCATTCTAGGGTAGTGTCTTTTAAGGCCCTTGGAAAGAGTTTGGCTAACAGTTTATCGTCAAGGACAAAGTCACTACATAAGGTAGTGTAAGCATTAACATGATTAGAAGGATCTCCCTTCCCTCCATATTTCTCAAATCTAGGTATCTCTATTCCTTGTGGCATCAATGTTTGTAGTATTTCTAGAGATAGGAGCTACTACAAACATAATAGGTGGGTGGTCCATTCTGGTTTTGGTTGATGGTGGATATTTGTTTTTGCATGGAGGAGACGGTTTGGAAAAATTGTGTTATGAGAGGGTCAGTGTAAGTGGTATGAGGTGGAAGGGAAAGTGGTGATGGAGTGTATGCAGTGGTAGGACAAGTGAATGGAATGCTAATAGATGGTATGGTGGAAGAGGAGAGAACATGTGATGCCACATAATAATTAGGAATGCTAGTAGGAGTAGTCAAGGAAGGAATCACATTGCTAACTTATCGTAGTGTGGTTGTGACTTGAGGAGTGGTATAGGTATGTATGGATGCTACTATGGAGGGAGGGGGTGTTAAGTCCTCCTTGACTAACCATAGTGTTTGTCAGTTGTGATGTACTAGAGGTGAAAGGAGCATGTTTGTGGTATATCTCAACAATTTTTTTCATAACATTTAGGCCTTCGTCAGATTCAATCAAGCGATGCATGTTTTCTATAGCAAGAATTGTTGTGGTTGAAATGTTTTCAAGACATAAGTTATGTTGAAGATGTGTTAAGTCCTCATGAATGTTAATGACTTTTCCTTGTGGAATGTGATTTTTGTGTGTGTTAACTTGCATGTTATTGGAAGGTAAAGAATTGCTAAAGGTAGGGTCCATGCCTAGTGTACTAGTTGCAATACTAGGAGTGGAAGCGTTGGACAATCCAAGATCCGTGATGAGTGTAGTATTGTGGGATAACATGAGTCTTGAGCTTTGTCTCACTAAGGTATTAGCAATAGGACACCACTCATGCAAAGGTTTTTAAATGTGGGTGGATGTAAATGCAATGTAAACTAAGAGCAATAAAATGCTAATAACTAAAATTCTAGAAACTATAACAACAATGCAATAACAAAAATAGAAATGCAAAAAATGCTCAGAAAATGACAAAATTACACTATAAAATGTGCAGAAGGACTAAGTCACCTAGTGTGGCGAATTAGTCCCAGTAATGATTTTTTTGTGATTTTTCAAAAAAAATAAATGCAATTTTATGTTTTTCAGATTTTCAAATGTAGCTACAGTATGAAAATGCAGAATTTTGTTGTTTCCCAATGAAATATAATGCAAAAATGCAAGTTATTTGAGTTTTTCACTAATGCAATTTTTAAAACCATAGGATGCAAATTAAACAATGCAAAACCTAATGCAATGTTGATGCAAGTTAAACCTAGGATGCAAATACACTTGAAATCAAAAGTAAAATGTTCAAATTTTGGGTTCACCAAAATGAACCGCAATTTTTTGTAGGAGGTTGCTCTCTAACACTTCTAGGGTTTTTCACCTAATAGGAGAAAGGTATCCCACAAAAACTTACAGGTTCACTAAAGACCAATGCTATAAATATTGAAATATGTCTAAATGAAATGCTCTAAATGCAAATAATTGACAAAATATAATTAATATTGATGAAAAACCTGAGATATGCAAGTTGTTTGAAAACACATTGTGATATGCAAAATGACCTAAGAATGCAAATAAACAATAATAGAATTAAACAAGATTGGAGAGGTGCACATGGAAACTAAAGTGTGATGTAGGGAGGCTTTGGAATATTGTAGAATTGACTAGAAAAATTGACTGGGACACTTACGCCAAGCTAGGAAACTTAGTCATGTTTCAGGGAGATTCTATTGGAATAGGTTTTTGCCAAATGGGTACTTAGAAATGTCAAAATCACTTTTTAGGCCTAGTAGTGGGACTAATCCACCACATATGGTGAATTATTCCACCTGGGAATCTTGAGAAATTCAGAATAGGAGTCTATAGCTTTTGGTATGCACTTCCCTTCCTGGCAGGTGTCTAGTTCAAATTCTGCAAAAAATGGGCTGAAAGAGGTCTCCAAGCTTCAATTAGGGCTTTGTTGACTTGAATTACTTTGATGGATTGTTGACCACTTTTTAACACCTTAACCTTTGATAAATTTTCATACAAGACCTATAAACACACATGCAAAGAGGGGGAAAAGGGTTAAGGGTTAGAGTATAGGGGTTTGCCTTAGTCAAACTTTGATTTGGTAATCAAACACTATAAAATAAAATGAAATAAAGAGAGAATGATGAATGAATAACATGTAATTTCATAAACTCACCAAACACTTGATGTTGAAATATGAATATATGCAACAAGATGCTCCAATGGATGCTTGAAAGTGCTTAGAGTGCTTAGAATGCTTGAGAATGATTAATGATTTAGTAAATGAATGAATTGCTTGAATAATGAATTAGGATTAAAATGAGAGAAAAACCCTTTATTTATACTTGATTTTCCAATAATTCCCAAAAATAACACATCATAGGCCAACCTCAAGGATAAAAGAATAAAATCTCGCCAGAAAATTAAAATTATTTTATTTTTGTGCCCAGTGGGACTAAGTCGCCCTAGGTGGTGACTTGGTCCCACCAGGGAAATTTTACTGGGTGTTGGGGATTGAAGTGTATTTAATGTTGTTTAACATGAATATTCTCAAAAATACACTTAAGTAGGGCCAAAAAGTGCATTAAGGGGTCATTTAAACATAAGAAAGGGTCAAATTATTGATGACAAGTCTAGAAAAGTGTGAGTTTGTTACAACTCTTTACAACACTTTGAAATAAGATTTGGTAAGTGACAAGAAGGGATTATTTAGGTGAATTATAATGAAAGGGTCCGAGAAAAGTGTGAAAGTGGTTTACAACACTTTTACAAGACATCCTAGACTTCTTAATGATTCTCAAGGGTCCAAGACCTAATGTGAATGTGTTGACCACATTACAACATTAAAATCTAGGAAAAATCAAGCCAAAGTCCATGAGAGAGACTCAAGTAAGCATAAAAATGTCCAACTATAATTTTTTGGTGACACACAACCTAACAAGAGGTTACAAGTTTCTCTTATTTGATAGGTGAAGGTTGTGGAGGAGATGATATTAGAGGATTGAGCATTTGGATGGGGTTTGTGTTTACTAGATGAACGATACAAGGATATGTATATTGTACAATACACAAAGACAGTAGGAGATTGGGCTAAAAGGTCACACTATTGCATGTATGGGCCTAGGAGTATATTGTCATGTTGTGGCCAATAATAATGAGGTAGAGAGTGTGAGGTCAAGTATATGTATATCTATATGAGGGATCTGTGAGATAATCACAAATGTGATATTTAGCATACTAGAGGTGGGTGATTAACGAGTCGATCAAGTGGAGTGGTGAACATGAAGGACATGTGAGTCTTGGCCAAGTGATGAGAAACTAGCTTATGTGTAAACATGTTTCATGGTTAAACAAATTGTTGTACTGAATTGCACCCTTGATCTTGTACTGAATTGCACCCTTGATCACACTAACTCATTTGACTGCAAAATTCAACGAAAATTTCCAACGAAATATGTATAATTTGATGTATCGTTGGGTGCTTGTAAAATTTTATGTGTCATTTTCAAAATTTTAAAAATTTATCCCCGACGTTCGTTGAAATTTTGATGAACCTAGGTTTTGTCAAAATGTCGACTATTAGTTTCGTCAAAATTTTGACAAACATGAAAAATAAGAAAAAAATAAAATTGTGGCCGACATAAAGAAAAGTGAGTTTGTTGATTTATTGTGATAGTGTTTTTCTCTAGAGACAGTTTGTGGAGAACTAAGGATGATTTTCTTGGGAAAAATTAGAAAAAATTCAAGAAGATATCGCGAAGTTGAGGGTAGTCATTATCTTTTTGCAGAATTCAGTTGTGAAGTCAGATTTGTAGTTCCAGGTTTGAAAATCATAATTTAAAGCAACATCTCACTTCGGGTTTCATTTGCGGTTTGGGGTTTTGGGAATTTCATGTCCAGATTTTGTTGTGTGGAATCACCATAAGATCACAACCAAGGGACAGATTCTTGTGACTATAATTATGTGATCCATAACTCTATTGGTCATGTGGCACAGTTGTGCTATAAAAAATACATGATGCATTTATGTGTGACCCAAGTTTAATGTGGTTATGTTGTGATAGAAATGGAGGAACTCATACAATGTAGTTAATTCAAGTTGTATAATGTAGGTGTCAATCATCATTGGGTGCATTAGAGGATTGTCAATTTTAACAAATTAGGATGTAATTATAGCATGATCGAAGATTGGTGCACCTCTTCTAGCGCAATAAAGAGCCTACAACTATGGTTGATATGGCAAGTGGTTGTGTTATATAAATTATGTAGTGCATTCAAGCACAACCCATGTTTAATGGGCTATTCTATAGAGAGTGATCAAGATTTTCTAAACCTTATGAATGTTACTTAGAAGTGTACAACTTAAATTATAGACCAAGTTTGTTAGATACTTGAATGCAATCTTGGGTTGCCACAAACTATAATAATGTGATCTTCTAATATCCATTATGGGAAGTATTAAAGCAAGACCCATGCTATATATGATACATTTCCTTGATCAAGTTTACATACCTTAATTATCAAACACAAGACTCTCACACACTCAAGGATACAATCCAAGATCATACCACAACCTTGTCAAGACAACTAATTTTCTGACCCAAGATTTAAGGTTATATTTTAATACCAACATAAGCATTGGTAAGAGCATGATTAGGGTACAAACCCTAGGCCTCATTCAGAAATATAAACAATAACTCTAAGCGGATTAGTGAGGTTGCAATACCAGAAAGATTGAAACATTGTAGGTAATAACAAATTCTTGCAATCTAAAGATTGTAGCCAATAATAAGCACACTATGTAGCTTACTGACATTTGTAAATGCAATCTATGGTAAGAAGAATGACAGTCACTTGAGATGTGCTAGTCAAAAAGAGGCTGAGCAGTGACAAGATAATAAACCTCAAACCTTGCATAGTAAAGTGGATATTTTAATAGTGAGTTTCCTTACCCCTTTAACATTAAGAGGTTTTTAAATGCTTTTGGTGAGTGTTAGACAAGGAAAATACTAATCAAGGAATGACTTTTCCAAATGAGGTAATAGTGGAAATCATAGGTTCAATGTTTCTTCTTAGCCATTAATGTATAATGGAGGTTGTGGATTGCATGTTTGAGCAATGTTTTGAGACTCGTCAAAGATGGGAGAATAGTGAATAATACCTTGTGGATTGTGAAGTAGTGTCAATAAGGTTGAAGGATCTTAAGAACTACAATACCATGAAACAATGAGTCCCATGTAGTAAGTAGGCATTCATAGGGGCATAGTTTGATTTTATAAGAGGATGCTGTGAGAATCTTCAAGTGATAGTGAGTGAGTTGTTTGAAGTTAGGTGAGTTGCAATATCTAGTCTTAAAGGAAGTTAGCAAAGCGATAAATGTACCCAGAAAAGTGCGTCATTACCTATGAACAATTCACAATGTCATCTTGCACAATGCCTTGAGTTTGAAGACAAAAATATCATTGTATCTTGATGAAAGTGGTGACCTTAATGGTCAATCACTGGAAACCATGATTTTAAAACATGCTATTGTGCTTATGGAGCCAACATTTTAAGCAAGGCAGTGATGGTGGTTTGGAACAATGGTAGGTATGAAGGACTTGCTTTATATGCATACTATACAGTCTAGCTTAAGACAACATTCTTAGAAGAGATTGAAGGTGGATTATGGAACTCAAGGGTTACCATGAAAATGATTAAAGAAAATACTGAGATCTATTTAAAGGCCACAGTCATGAAGATATTAAGATGTCACATGCAAAGCCTAGTAGTTGGAGTAATGAATCTGATTTTAGAGAGGACTGAATTGTGTTGAGACAAATTTAGGAGATCTCCACATTATCTAACTACAGGGAAATACATCATTTATTTATTTATTTAATTTAAAGAAATCATTCTAAACCCTACATAGGATACATTGATACTTCAAAAGCCTCTGAAAGAATTTGAGATTATGCAAATATATGTTAAGTAAATACCTAGATTACAAATAGTAGCGGGAACAATGTAAGATTTGTTGAGCAGAGTAGGAATGAGATAAGCAGCAATGAATCTTATGCCTCCTTTCACGCACATCTCCTCACCGTTCTCTGTCATTCTTTACGGAAAAACTTCTCCATTTTGGCGGTCTATGCTTGAAAATAATGTTTTGACAAAGGTTTTAGAGTATGTTTATTAAAATGAAAACTCCATTATGGTGGGCTACACCTAAAAATAATATTTTGACAAAATTTTTAGGGTATGTCTATTAAATTTTTAGAGTATTTTGGCAGGTTATATTCTTGATTCCTTAAATGATTTATTCAAATGGTTGGCTGACTAAATAAATGAATACTTGATTTAGTCATTTTATTTGTGTGACTAAATAATTTTTAATCAACGACCAAACTAGTAATTTATTTACTCATTTTATAGGTGAGTTACCAAAAATGGTGAGAATTTAGTCATTTTTTAGTTGTTGTGACTAAAAGTTTTAGTCACTTGGTCATTTATTTACCAAATTCTACTAGTGTGTGCTTCCTTGTGTGATTAGGGCTCTCTCAATGTTGAAGGCCCTAGGGATAAGCTTATCATAAGAAGTGACACATTGCATCTTTAACTAAAAGGATAAATCCGTATTGACATTAGCAATGATGATTCCGACTCGTTGCTCCTTAGGAATGAGTCACTTGCTCTTACTAGCTCGCTACCTCCATTGTTGTAGGAATTTTGTGATCAAGTTCAATATTCTGATTTTAGGAGTCTTAACGGTTGGAAATCATAGTAAAATCAGAATTTAATAAGTTTTGGAATTAACATTGTAAAGTGTTTTTTGGGATCATTACCTTTAAAACTATCTTCTCTTTTGCAAGGGTGGTTGCATGCCAAATTTTTTTGGTGTAAAATATTGGAATTATTAGATTTTGTTACATTTCTATGAATAAAAATTATTGGAGTGTGAGTTTGATATTTTTTGAAGATCTAAATAGTCAAGCTTGGTAAAGAAAAATCATGTAAGATAATATTAGTCCAGAACAAAATGAAGAGACACTTGATAGATTGTGGGCTAGATTGAAAAGAAAGGGTGATGGGAAATGTTATTGTCCTTGCAATAATTACAAGGGCTTAAAGACGAGACGAATTTTAATCACAACAACTGAGAAACATTGTAGGCAGCATGGTCACGTTGAAGGGGGGCATGATTATCGTCCATTGGTAAGTTGTTCATTATATGTGTTTATATTGATTGAATTTGTAAATGTTTATATTGTTTTAACATTTTATATATATATATAATCACTTGATCATGATCATAGTTTATTTGTGTCTATCATTATTATAAAGGTGGGGCACCCTAGGGTAGATGATATGGATTATCACAGCCTGGATAATTTGGTTTTGCAAGCGAACGAACATGGAGCTGTGAATATCGAAGATGAAGTTAATGATCCTATAGAAGAAGATGATCATGCGCCAAAAAACATAGTTGAAAATGATGGGTACAAATACATTTGATCCATGACACATTTTAGTGGTAGAGCTGATCATGATGATTGAGATGACTTTGATGTTGTTCATGATTTACTTGTGCTTGAGAAAGCATACAAGCCTTATGAAGGCTCCCAAACAACTCTTCATTCCTATTGCATTGTTATATTAAGCAGAAGATTATGAATGGTTTATCAAACATAGCAATCTCACAGATGTTAAGGTATGTCATATATGTCATATTTTTTTATCTATTTTAATTGTTGTTAGTTCATCACTAGTAAATAAAGGATGAAATATGTACCATTAATATTCTATATATTAACAAATTATTTTTTGTTGTAGACTGATTGGCAATTTTTTTTACTGCCATCAAATATTTTACCTTGCTCATACTAAGATTTATCATAAACAACAAGAATTTACCCAACAAAATTCCCATATGTCCTTATCCAATAGATATCGAGCAGGATCCAACTAACAAAAGGTGCCTGCATAAGGTTCTTAGTTATATTCCCATTATTCCACGTATGCAACGATTATTTAGGTGCGAAAGCTTAGCGCAATTAATGGATTACCATGCATGGAATAGAAGTGGAGATGACATTCTTCAAATGCCTGCAGATGGTTCTGCATTTAGGGACATGCAGGAAAAATTACCACACTTTAAGAAGAACCTCATGTCCTGGAGGGCTTTCATTGGGAAGTAGGATGGTGTCAATCCATTTTGGAGTTGAGATCTATTTTCGATTGTGGTCTATTTTGTTATCAACAATAACATTCCTCCATGGATGTCAATAAGGGGAGCACGCCATTTTGTCGATATTATTCTAGGTATTTTTACATCAATTTTATTTAACATAGTAGCATCTTATTTATCTTATTTGTTTATAATGACTTATATTTTTTCACTCAATAGTCATGTACATTAATTTATATATATTGCAGTAAAATGGTTATAATAATTATGTAATGTTTATGTTCATTCAACTAGGTAAGTACCAAGTTAAAGATATGAATGTATATATCGAGCCTCTTATTAATGAGTTACTAAAGTTATGGAATGATAATACTATGGCGTCCTACGAACCAATAGGCAAGACAATTTCAATTCCATGCAATGCTTGTATGGATAATTCATGATTCAGGCTAACACATTTTGTAGTATGTTATAGCGTTTCTGTTGCACTTTAACAATATTGAATTTGATGGTAGAGATATCATGCATAATTTTAAAATAATCTATTAATTATATATAGTATAAAAAATTGACATATTTAATCCAATTATATATGATCTTGCAGGTCTTCAAACAAAGGGAAAATTTGCATGTCCAATTTGTGGTCCAAAGATGAAATCTCGTCCTTCAACAAGTTTAGGAAAGCAGGTGTTTGATGAGTATAAGCACTTCCTCCATAGAAATCATAAGTATCGAACTACTGAAAAACATCTTTTCAATGGGAAAGAGGAGACTACATCAAAACCACGAAGAATGACACCTCGCCTATGGAAGTTGGAATATAATAGAATTAATTATCAAGGTTATACATCGGATCAAATTGTTTATATATCATATATGACCATGTTTTGGGTGTTATATTTTTATATTGTGTTGTGTTTACTCATATTTGTATTGTGAAATAATTTATGATTTGTTAATTTGTTTTAACTTATATGCTTCATAGAAGTTAAGTTAAGGCATAAATGGTGGCTTCCATAGGGACTAAAAAGTTATCCCGAGAGAAATTTGGTAGGGTTGCCTACTATGAGTAGCCACAAATTGTGCATTTGTTTGATACAATCCATATCAAAGAATATAACAAAAGCGTTATGGAAAATATTGGATGGGAAGTGACAAAAGAAAAATTTGTCCAAAATTTGTGAAATTGACATTGAGCTAATCATGCAATGAAAAATGTCATTCAATTAAATAGCGATGATTTAAATTAATAGTGCACTGCTTGGTTATTAACAAAAGCAACAAAGCGATGCTATAAAAGTCATATAAAAAGATTTAATTTTCTGGGGTTGCTACAAACATAAACAATATAATAACAAAAAAAGGTGAATTTGGGTTAGGGATGAAAATGCATGATTGGCATACCTTCATTAAGGTAATTATTCTGATATATTATATACACTTGTATAATGCATGTACTTTTCAGTGTATTGTGTTTACTACTTTTGAAAAATTAATGAAAAGATCATTTTATAATTGTTGCAGTACGTTCTACTTTTATCTCTCCCAGACAACTTTGACAACAATGTCAAGCAAGTTATATATGATCTTGGAAAATACATGAGGTAAGTAGCAATATTTGTTCAATTCATTGTATACATCTTATAATTGCCATTTGTTTTACTTGTTATGTAATATACTACTCTTGTTAAATATCGTTAATATATTTGTGCCTTGAATCACTTGTAGATGGCTATCATCTAAAGAAATCCATAAAGAAGATATAAATTGTTGGAAGAGAAAAATTCCTTGTCAATTGTGTGAAATGCAAAAGTGTCTACCTTCAACATTTTTCAATGCACAAGAACACTACCTCATACACCAAGTTGAGGAGATTGAATTGTGTGGACCTGTACACACAAGGTCAATGTGGATGGTTGAGAGGCACTTGAATTTTTTGAAGGCTTTGGTTAGACAAAGAGCACATCTTGAGGCTTCTATGGTGGAGGGATATATGGTATACTAGACCATGGTGTACATTAGTGAATATCTTCCTAAGTTTGCAACAAAGATCCATGTAGATTGCATTTGGGATCCCGAATCCATTAACAAATTCGAAGGGGAGCACCTGATGGGGAAAGGTAGATTGAGGAAAGTGAGAGGTAATTATAAGACGGTCATGGAGATTAATTGGAATACTTTTTACATATGGTTTTTATGTATATTGTACTTATTTAATTTTTAATCTTCAATATACATCAATTATAAATTAAGGTTGTATACTGTGGTATTTAACTAATTATACGCCATTTGTGAATTTCATTTTTTTTATGCAGTTGGTCGAGAGTGGGATGCACTACATTTATACGTTGCAAATAATCTTGATTGGATGATGGTATGGATTGAACGATGTCAACAATTTGATGGCACATTAACATGGGAAGGTGTGGCTTCATTGGTTAAAGAAGCTCATCATAATGGATATTCCAATGTTACACAAAAGGAAATTGATTTAGCATATGGTTTAAAAGATAAAAAGGTACATATAAATATATTAATCACCCATATTATTCAAATTTTTTTAATTATATTGATGCATATATATGTTGAGATTGTTTTCTTTGCATACATTCGGCCAAGAATAAATATGTTTATCAACTGACGATATTGCAATAATTTTTACATGTTTGACATATTACAGGTGAAACACCACAAGGCTATGTGTTGCAATGGTCATAAATTTCAAATCAAAATTTTGGATGACATGAAGAAAACTCGTGATTCTGGTATAACTGTAGTCTTTCAGGTGACTAATATTTCATCTAAAAGTGACATACATCCAGAAGTCTCATAAAATCAATACTATGGGATTTTGGATGATATAATTGAGTGTGACTTTAAGTCCTTCAAATTAATTTTGTTCGTCGTCCTATGGTTCAGGCTACAATTGAATGAAAATGATCCAGAGAGAACTGTTAGTGAACATGATAATGGATTTACCATGGTTAATACAAGGTTGATCAAGCGAGCTGGAAATGAGCCCTATGTTCTTCCAAGCCAATGTGAGTAGGTATTTTACTCAGAGGTTCCAGGTAAACCAGGTTGGTAATTTATTGTTAGACATGATCCAAGAGGAAGGCCGGTAATGCATAATGTGGTGGAAGAAGAAGATACTGAAGAACTAGAAGATGATGTAGATGATGGTCAAGATTAACAATTAGTTGATGATGTCCCTGAAAAAGATGTCGAAGAAGAGGAACTAGATCATGATGAGGTAGGAGTTAATGTTCATGAAGATGATATCCATGTGGATGATGACATTATCAAAACTAATATCGATGATGATGATGATGATATGATTAATCCTTAAAATGTTGAATCTAGATCGGATGATACAGACAAAGAGTTGGATGAAGAAGAAGATCAATGACATTGAAATGTATGAGTTATGCGATTATATTATCAATTTGATATTAATTTCTTGATAGAATTATATATGACTTATGTTGTTGTTACATAATTAATTCATGATGTTTTTTATTTTTATGCTACATATTTAATTTAATGATGTACTTTTTAATGTTTGAAAGGTCAAAAAATTAAAACATTTCAATAGTGATGTTAACAACCTTGAAATTAGTGTGTTTTATGTTTCATGTGATCATAAAAAATTTAAAAGTTAGTTGTAGAGGTGGTTGTTCAATGGTTGACATGTAAAGGCCTTTAAAAGGCATAAAGTGATTATTGTAATGGTTGTTGATATTTGAGGATTTAAAATACAAGCTCTTGACATTCAAAAATCTGTGTTTTTCCTCAAAATTTATGTATTTTTCCTATTATGCAGCACTGTACGGTCACATGTAGCCATATTTTGATGTAAAATCAATTCTAGGTCATGAAGATATGTGTTATCTTTTATTAGAATATGATTTGAGGGCTTAAGGCATTGATTTGAGTTAGAAAGCTTCATTTCTCTGCATACAGTATGGTTACCTTATTTTTGAGGGTTTTGTAGTCCAAACATGATATAAAGGGGCTCCTAAACTTTTGTGATTACTGTAGCTTTTGTAGGAGGCCCCATGAATACTGTTGTAATTATAAGATGCATGAATAAGGCATAGGATGGGAAATAAAGAAGGTATAGCTGCTATCCTCAAGAGTTTTGTGAAGAAAAGCATGTGAAATGAGAGGTACTTTCTGGCCCAATGCTTGTTTGCTCCTTCATTTTCTATAAAAAGGATTTCAAGGCCAGAAGTATGGGTTAGCAAGTTAGATATTTTTTGGTCAATTCTAGGTAGAGTTGTAGAGAAAATTGTAAAGTTTGATGGTTTTAAGGAAAATGCAATTTAGGTTTTGAGTCATTTTGTATTAGGTTTTGAATTCATGGGGATTTGACATTTTATGATAATACTGACATTTGAATTGAAATGATTAATTCAAACTCATGTCTCTCCATTGTACATGCATATCTGAATGTTGAATACGATAATCAAGGGTTGTCTCATTTATCTCTCTTTTGGTGTGTATGATTCAAGTGGATCTTGGAAAACTTGAAAATTTCATAGTCTTAGAATCTCACAAAAACAACATCATCGTGTATATCTCGTTGACATGGTCCTGACACAACTTGAACGAGCTCAAAAGGAGTTCGTATGCAAAAGTTATGCGCAATCAAAGGTCCAGTCAAACAGGCAAATCAGGCATTCTAAAATGGAAGAAAATTGATTGTCTCAAAATGAGACAAAAATGACACCAAAATGTAGAGCTCGTCGTGCTGATTCCAGAACTATATTCAGTTTCAAAAATAGAGTCCGTATGAGCAAAATAGAGCCGGTCAAAGTTTGTAGACAAAAAGAGTTGACTAGTCAAAATGATGACGTCATCATGATGTCAGCATGGTAATGTGGCAAGTGGTGACGTGGAAAGATTATATGACATGGCATAAATATGGATTAAACTGTATTTGTTAAAGAAAAAATATATATAAAGTGGGCACCACCTATTAAAGTGGGATGCCACCTAAGGAATAGGGGGTATCCCACCTTATATGGGAAGTCTCCCTTGTCTTTAGGGGAAAAACTTAAAAGGAGGAGAGGATAATGGGATCACCACCCACCATTTTCTCTAAGAGATTTAATTGCTTTTTCAAAGCCTTAGAATAAGGCTAAATCCCTTTTTCCTAGGGGCCTAAATTATCTCATATTTTTAGAGGCCTAGAATATTTTCTTTTACACGGAAATATTAGGAATTGTATTCCTAAATTAAGGGATCAAATAAAACCTTACATAAAATATTCCCTAAATAATAGAGAATAAATCCATTCATAACCATTCAAATGGAAAGAGAATTATTTTGAGGGGATATTATCCTTCCAAAAATTATTAAAGGAGGATATTATTGAATTTTTTTCTTGTAATAGGAGATATGGGTATATTTGCAAATAATACGGTTTTAGCCCATATTAGCAAATAAATTTGTATAAAAGGGGGAGATTTTTGGCTTGAAAGGAAGCAAGTCTACTTGGAGAAATAATTCCTTTGTGAGAGTTGAATTCTTTTTGAGAGGAAGAATTGCAAGGTGTTCTTATACACCAAAATTGTAAAAATGAGAGAGATTGTGAGGAATTTTGTGCAGGTTTTTGAAGCTTGAATATTGTAAGAAGGCATCTTTAGGTGCTTGGTGATATTAATAAAAGCGGTCCAACATTGAGAAGCGGACCCAGAGATGTCCTGATTGGATGAACTCTGTTATCAACTTGCGTCTGATTCTTCTATCTTCTGTCTTATTATTCTTCTATCTCCTGTCTTACATTCTCTCTTATTTTCTTTCCAGTATTTTTTTGATTTGGAATTTAATTTCTAATTACAACATTTTAGTAATTAGTTAATTTCATTGAGTTCTATAAAGGATTAAGTGAACTTAGTCTGTAATTTCAATGGTTAAACAACATAATCACGCAATTTTGTTTGGATCGGGGAAAAATTGTAATTAGGATTAATTTGCAAGTTATTTTGTAAACCTTTAATTACAGATCAAATTGGTATCAAAGCCCATTTTGCAAGAAATTGCAAAAGTGAATGTTAACCAAGTTGAAATTGAAGCAAGGAGAAGGTGCACTTACAGAGTTCAATCCTGAGATTGGGAAACGAAAGCTATCAAAAATGTCAGAAATGGTAGCTGAACATGAAGTTGCAGAGCTTGATGAGAAAGCTTTCCAAAAAGCATTTCTTGAAATGAAGGCTATGGTGGAATTTCTTTTCCAAGAGAGGCAAGAGCGACAGAGGAAAAAGGAAAGCAAGGCTAGAAAGAAGGAGGAAGTTGAATCCTAGTTGAAAGAAGACAAAGGTAAAGGAGTAGGAGGTGGTGGTGACCCTCCTGAACCTCCATCCCCATCTTCCTCATCTTCTTCATCTTCATCTTCTTCTTCATCCAACTCTTCCAAAAAGAAACATGTGAAATCTAAAGTTAATTCACCTTTGTTGAAACTTGATGTTAAATTTGATTTGCCAATCTATAATGGAGAACTAGATGCAGAAAAACTTGATAATTGGATAAAAAAAATTGAAGTTTATTGTAGAGTTCAGAAGTTTACTAAGGATTCTCAAAAAATCCAATAAGGATTCTCAAAAAATCCAATTAGCTACTCTTCACCTAGGAGGCACAGCTTTAATTTGGTGGGAGAGTAGAAGACAAGAGGATCTAAGTCATTATGGCAAAATTATTTCTTCTTGGTTTGAGTTTATAGCTGCATTAAAGAAACAATTCTATCCATTAGGGAATATGCAAAAAGCAATGATGAATTGGCAATCATTAAAGCAAGAGAAAGGACAAAGTGTGCAAGAATATACACAAGAGTTTAGGAAGAGGGCTTTAATTTTGGGAATTCCTTTATACACACAAGAAACTTTGTTAAAGTATATAGGTGGATTACGTGAGAATTTGAAACATACTATACTTATGTTTAATCCAACTAACATTGATGAAGTTAGTGTGCAAGCTATCCATTTGGAGACAAGCTCAAGGAATAGCCAAGACAATTTGTTGTTGGACTCCAGTAAGCAGAAAAGCAGCAAGAAATGGAAGGAGAAATCACAACAAATCGCTACTATAAAGAAGGAGGAAGAGAAGCCTTATTTCTCACACTGCAAGAAGCAAGGGCACGAAGATGCGAAGTGTTGGAAATTGCATCCTAATCAGAAGCCTAAGTGGTTCAAGGATCGAAAGGGTAAGCAGAAGTCCACAGCTGTTGTACAAGACCTTGGTATGGAATTTGGTGATGAATCAAAGATTTCAATTGTGGGTTTGAAAGGTAAAGCTTTTGTTGGTAATGAATCTGCCACTGATGTTTCATGTGCTTCTACTTCAAAAATTCATGTTGTTCCTAAAGATAGAAAAAGATGTGAATTGTTCCATATAAGGGTGATTTCTAAGAACACTAAGATTGATACACCGATAGATAGTGGATCCCAAGTTAATCTAATTTCAGAAGAAGTTGTTGAACAATTGGGATTGAAAAAAAAGCCACATAAAAACCCTTATCCTTTAGGTTGGGTGTGCAATGATAACAAATTGCAAGTAACTAAGCAATGCAATTTAAGATTTGCAATAACATCTAAGTTTGTAGATGAGGTTGAATTTGATGTGGTTCCACTTGATATCTGTGGGATTGTGTTGGGTAGCCCATACTTGTATGATAGGAAAGCAATCTTCTATAGGGAACATAATCAGTATCACTTGTTTAAGGAAGGAATTGAATACATTGTGCATTCTCATCCAATTAAGACTAGTAAGTCTTTTGTGACAACGGGACATTTGAAAAGGGTAGTTAATGCAAGCAATAATTGGGCACTTACGTCTGTACCACAAGAAGTGTCAT
>VDFB02090530.1:49148-76501 GCA_007258455.2 Sequoia sempervirens
TCTCAATGTTGGACCGCTTTTATTAATATCGCCAAGCACCTGAAGATGCCTTCTTACAATATTCAAGCTTCAGAAACCTGCACAAAATTCCTCACAATCTCTCTCACTTTTACAATTTTGGTGTATAACAACACCTTGCAATTCTTCCTCTCAAAAAGAATTCAACTCTCACAAAGGAATTATTTCTCCAAGTAGACTTGCTTATTTTCAAGCCAAAACTCTCCCCCTTTTATACAAATTTATTTGCTAATATGGGATAAAACCATATTATTTGCAAATATACCCATATCTCCTATTACAAGAAAAGAAATCAATAATATCCTCCTTTAATAATTTTTGGAAGGATAATATCCCCTCAAAATAATTCTCTTTCCATTTGAATGGTTACGAATGGATTTATTCTCTATTATTTAGGGAATATTTTATGTAAGGTTTTATTTGATCCCTTAATTTAGGAATACAATTCCTAATATTTCCGTGTAAAAGAAAATATTCTAGGCCTCTAAAAATATGAGATAATTTAGGCCCCTAGGAAAAAGGGATTTAGCCTTATTCTAAGGCTTTGAAAAAGCAATTAAATCTCTTAGAGAAAATGGTGGGTGGTGATCCCATTATCCTCTCCTCCTTTTAAGTTTTTCCTCTAAAGACAAGGGAGACTTCCCATATAAGGTGGGATACCCCCTATTCCTTAGGTGGCATCCCACTTTAATAGGTGGTGCCCACTTTATATATATTTTTCTTTAACAAATATAGTTTAATCCATATTTATGCCATGTCATATAATCTTTCCACGTCACCACTTGCCACATCACCATGCTGACATCATGATGATGTCATCATTTTGACTAGTCAACTCTTTTTGTCTGCAAACTTTGACCGGCTCTATTTTGCTCATACAGACTCTATTTTCGAAACTGAATATAGTTCCAGAATCAGCACGACGAGCTCTACATTTTGGTGTCATTTTTGTCTCATTTTGAGACAATCAATTTTCTTCCTTTTAGAATGCCTGATTCGCCTGTTTGTCTGGACCTTTGACTGTGCATAACTTCTGCATACGAACTCCTTTTGAGCTCGTTCAAGTTGCATCAGGACCATGTCAGCGAGCTCTACACGATGATGTTGTTTTTGTGAGATTCTGAGACTGAAATTTTTAGGTTTTCCAAGATCCACCTGGATCATTCCTCCCCATTGAGAAGCTTTTGGACCTCCAAAAGGTCTATTTTATGTATAATTTGAGCTAGGGCAATGTCGCCCCACTTGCCCAGTATCATCTGTCCTTGCTAGAATTTTGAACACCTAATTCATCATAACAATAACCAAAATTGCACCGATATTGTTAAGTACATTAGCCATATACACATCCACATCCAATGTTGCTGCTACCAACCATACACTGCTAAAAAGTAGAAGGCTGAATAACAAAACTGAATTTGCAGACAAGAAAAAGAATGTACCAATATCATGCTTGTCTTTCATAACTGGAACAACCTTAGAATTAGGCATGCTCTTATGTAATGACACTTCTTGTGGTACAGACGTAAGTGCCCAATTATTGCTTGCATTAACTACCCTTTTCAAATGTCCCGTTGTCACAAAAGACTTACTAGTCTTAATTGGATGAGAATGCACAATGTATTCAATTCCTTCCTTAAACAAGTGATACTGATTATGTTCCCTATAGAAGATTGCTTTCCTATCATACAAGTATGGGCTACCCAACACAATCCCACAGATATCAAGTGGAACCACATCAAATTCAACCTCATCTACAAACTTAGATGTTATTGCAAATCTTAAATTGCATTGCTTAGTTACTTGCAATTTGTTATCATTGCACACCCAACCTAAAGGATAAGGGTTTTTATGTGGCTTTTTTTTCAATCCCAATTGTTCAACAACTTCTTCTGAAATTAGATTAACTTGGGATCCACTATCTATCGGTGTATCAATCTTAGTGTTCTTAGAAATCACCCTTATATGGAACAATTCACATCTTTTTCTATCTTTAGGAACAACATGAATTTTTGAAGTAGAAGCACATGAAACATCAGTGGCAGATTCATTACCAACAAAAGCTTTACCTTTCAAACCCACAATTGAAATCTTTGATTCATCACCAAATTCCATACCAAGGTCTTGTACAACAGCTGTGGACTTCTGCTTACCCTTTCGATCCTTGAACCACTTAGGCTTCTGATTAGGATGCAATTTCCAACACTTCGCATCTTCGTGCCCTTGCTTCTTGCAGTGTGAGAAATAAGGCTTCTCTTCCTCCTTCTTTATAGTAGCGATTTGTTGTGATTTCTCCTTCCATTTCTTGCTGCTTTTCTGCTTACTGGAGTCCAACAACAAATTGTCTTGGCTATTCCTTGAGCTTGTCTCCAAATGGATAGCTTGCACACTAACTTCATCAATGTTAGTTGGATTAAACATAAGTATAGTATGTTTCAAATTCTCACGTAATCCACCTATATACTTTAACAAAGTTTCTTGTGTGTATAAAGGAATTCCCAAAATTAAAGCCCTCTTCCTAAACTCTTGTGTATATTCTTGCACACTTTGTCCTTTCTCTTGCTTTAATGATTGCCAATTCATCATTGCTTTTTGCATATTCCCTAATGGATAGAATTGTTTCTTTAATGCAGCTATAAACTCAAACCAAGAAGAAATAATTTTGCCATAATGACTTAGATCCTCTTGTCTTCTACTCTCCCACCAAATTAAAGCTGTGCCTCCTAGGTGAAGAGTAGCTAATTGGATTTTTTGAGAATCCTTATTGGATTTTTTGAGAATCCTTAGTAAACTTCTGAACTCTACAATAAACTTCAATTTTTTTTATCCAATTATCAAGTTTTTCTGCATCTAGTTCTCCATTATAGATTGGCAAATCAAATTTAACATCAAGTTTCAACAAAGGTGAATTAACTTTAGATTTCACATGTTTCTTTTTGGAAGAGTTGGATGAAGAAGAAGATGAAGATGAAGAAGATGAGGAAGATGGGGATGGAGGTTCAGGAGGGTCACCACCACCTCCTACTCCTTTACCTTTGTCTTCTTTCAACTAGGATTCAACTTCCTCCTTCTTTCTAGCCTTGCTTTCCTTTTTCCTCTGTCGCTCTTGCCTCTCTTGGAAAAGAAATTCCACCATAGCCTTCATTTCAAGAAATGCTTTTTGGAAAGCTTTCTCATCAAGCTCTGCAACTTCATGTTCAGCTACCATTTCTGACATTTTTGATAGCTTTCGTTTCCCAATCTCAGGATTGAACTCTGTAAGTGCACCTTCTCCTTGCTTCAATTTCAACTTGGTTAACATTCACTTTTGCAATTTCTTGCAAAATGGGCTTTGATACCAATTTGATCTGTAATTAAAGGTTTACAAAATAACTTGCAAATTAATCCTAATTACAATTTTTCCCCGATCCAAACAAAATTGCGTGATTATGTTGTTTAACCATTGAAATTACAGACTAAGTTCACTTAATCCTTTATAGAACTCAATGAAATTAACTAATTACTAAAATGTTGTAATTAGAAATTAAATTCCAAATCAAAAAAATACTGGAAAGAAAATAAGAGAGAATGTAAGACAGGAGATAGAAGAATAATAAGACAGAAGATAGAAGAATCAGACGCAAGTTGATAACAGAGTTCATCCAATCAGGACATCTCTGGGTCCGCTTCTCAATGTTGGACCGCTTTTATTAATATCACCAAGCACCTAAAGATGCCTTCTTACAATATTCAAGCTTCAAAAACCTGCACAAAATTCCTCACAATCTCTCTCATTTTTACAATTTTGGTGTATAAGAACACCTTGCAATTCTTCCTCTCAAAAAGAATTCAACTCTCACAAAGGAATTATTTCTCCAAGTAGACTTGCTTCCTTTCAAGCCAAAAATCTCCCCCTTTTATACAAATTTATTTGCTAATATGGGCTAAAACCGTATTATTTGCAAATATACCCATATCTCCTATTACAAGAAAAAAATTCAATAATATCCTCCTTTAATAATTTTTGGAAGGATAATATCCCCTCAAAATAATTCTCTTTCCATTTGAATGGTTATGAATGGATTTATTCTCTATTATTTAGGGAATATTTTATGTAAGGTTTTATTTGATCCCTTAATTTAGGAATACAATTCCTAATATTTCCGTGTAAAAGAAAATATTCTAGGCCTCTAAAAATATGGGATAATTTAGGCCCCTAGGAAAAAGGGATTTAGCCTTATTCTAAGGCTTTGAAAAAGCAATTAAATATTTTAGAGAAAATGGTGGGTGGTGATCCCACCATCCTCTCCTCCTTTTAAGTTTTTCCCCTAAAGACAAGGGAGACTTCCCATATAAGGTGGGATACCCCCTATTCCTTAGGTGGCATCCCACTTTAATAGGTGGTGCCCACTTTATATATATTTTTTCTTTAACAAATACAGTTTAATCCATATTTATGCCATGTCATATAATCTTTCCACGTCACCACTTGCCACATTACCATGCTGACATCATGATGACGTCATCATTTTGACTAGTCAACTCTTTTTGTCTACAAACTTTGACCGGCTCTATTTTGCTCATACGGACTCTATTTTTGAAACTGAATATAGTTCTGGAATCAGCACGACGAGCTCTACATTTTGGTGTCATTTTTGTCTCATTTTGAGACAATCAATTTTCTTCCATTTTAGAATGCCTGATTTGCCTGTTTGACTGGACCTTTGATTGCGCATAACTTTTGCATACGAACTCCTTTTGAGCTCGTTCAAGTTGTGTCAGGACCATGTCAACGAGATATACACGATGATGTTGTTTTTGTGAGATTCTAAGACTATGAAATTTTCAAGTTTTCCAAGATCCACTTGAATCATACACACCAAAAGAGAGATAAATGAGACAACCCTTGATTATCGTATTCAACATTCAGATATGCATGTACAATGGAGAGACATGAGTTTGAATTAATCATTTCAATTCAAATGTCAGTATTATCATAAAATGTCAAATCCCCATGAATTCAAAACCTAATACAAAATGACTCAAAACCTAAATTGCATTTTCCTTAAAACCATCAAACTTTACAATTTTCTCTACAACTCTACCTAGAATTGACCAAAAAATATCTAACTTGCTAACCCATACTTCTGGCCTTGAAATCCTTTTTATAGAAAATGAAGGAGCAAACAAGCATTGGGCCAGAAAGTACCTCTCATTTCACATGCTTTTCTTCACAAAACTCTTGAGGATAGCAGCTATACCTTCTTTATTTCCCATCCTATGCCTTATTCATGCATCTTATAATTACAACAGTATTCATGGGGCCTCCTACAAAAGCTACAGTAATCACAAAAGTTTAGGAGCCCCTTTATATCATGTTTGGACTACAAAACCCTCAAAAATAAGGTAACCATACTGTATGCAGAGAAATGAAGCTTTCTAACTCAAATCAATGCCTTAAGCCCTCAAATCATATTCTAATAAAAGATAACACATATCTTCATGACCTAGAATTGATTTTACATCAAAATATGGCTACATGTGACCGTACAGTGCTGCATAATAGGAAAAATACATAAATTTTGAGGAAAAACACAGATTTTTGAATGTCAAGAGCTTGTATTTTAAATCCTCAAATATCAACAACCATTACAATAATCACTTTATGCCTTTTAAAGGCCTTTACATGTCAACCATTGAACAACCACCTCTACAACTAACTTTTAAATTTTTTATGATCACATGAAACATAAAATGCACTAACTAATTTCAAAGGTTATTGCTTATCACACTATTAGAAATGTGTTTTAATTTTTTGACCTTTCAAACATTAAAAATTACATCGTGGGAGAATTAAATATGTAGCATAAAATAAAAACATCATGGAATTAGTTATGTAACAACAACATAAGTCATATATAATTCTATCGAAATTAATATCAAGGAATTGATGTATAATGCATAGCTCCTTTTTGTTTCCAATGTCATTGATCTTCTTCTTCATCAACTCTTTGTCTGTATCCTTCCAGGTCTAGATTCAACTTGTTTAAGAGTTAATCCTTATCATCATCATCATCATGATATTACGGTTTTGATAATGTCATCATCCACATGGATATCATCTTCATGAACATTAACTCCTACCTCATCATGATCTAGTTCCTCTTCTTCCGACATCTTTTTAGGGGACATCATCAATGGTGGTAATCTTAGGCCATCATCTACACATCATCTTCTAGTTCTTGATTATCTTCTTCTTCCCACCCACATTATACATTCTGGAAGCCTTCCCTCTTGGATCATGTCTAACAATAAATTACCAACTGGTTTACCTGGAACCTCTGAGTAAAATACCTACTCACATTGGCTTGGAAGAACATAGGGCTCATTTCCAGCTCGCTTGATCAACCTTGTATTAACCATGGTAAATCCATTATCATGTTCACTAACAGTTCTCTCTGGATCATTTTCATTCAATTGTAGCCTGAACCATAGGACGACGAACAAAATTAATTTGAAGGACTTAAAGTCACACTCAATTATATCATCCAAAATCCCATAGTATTGATTTTATGAGACTTCTGGATGTATGTCACTTTTAGATGAAATATTAGTCACCTGAAAGACTACAGTTATACCAGAATCACGAGTTTTCTTCATGTCATCCAAAATTTTGATTTGAAATTTATGACCATTGCAACACATAGCCTTGTGGTGTTTCACCTGTAATATGTCAAACATGTAAAAATTATTGCAATATCGTCAGTTGATAAACATATTTATTCTTGGCCGAATGTATGCAAAGAAAACAATCTCAACATATATATGCATCAATATAATTAAAAAAATTTGAATAATATGGGTGATTAATATATTTATATGTACCTTTTTATCTTTTAAACCATATGCTAAATCAATTTCCTTTTGTGTAACATTGGAATATCCATTATGATGAGCTTCTTTAACCAATGAAGCCACACCTTCCCATGTTAATGTGCCATCAAATTGTTGACATCGTTCAATCCATACCATCATCCAATCAAGATTATTTGCAACGTATAAATGTAGTGCATCCCACTCTCGACCAACTGCATAAAAAAAATGAAATTCACAAATGGCGTATAATTAGTTAAATACCACAGTATACAACCTTAATTTATAATTGATGTATATTGAAGATTAAAAATTAAATAAGTACAATATACATAAAAACCATATGTAAAAAGTATTCCAATTAATCTCCATGACCGTCTTATAATTACCTCTCACTTTCCTCAATCTACCTTTCCCCATCAGGTGCTCCCCTTCGAATTTGTTAATGGATTCGGGATCCCAAATGCAATCTACATGGATCTTTGTTGCAAACTTAGGAAGATATTCACTAATGTACACCATGGTCTAGTATACCATATATCCCTCCACCATAGAAGCCTCAAGATGTGCTCTTTGTCTAACCAAAGCCTTCAAAAAATTCAAGTGCCTCTCAACCATCCACATTGACCTTGTGTGTACAGGTCCACACAATTCAATCTCCTCAACTTGGTGTATGAGGTAGTGTTCTTGTGCATTGAAAAATGTCAAAGGTGGACACTTTTGCATTTCACACATTAGACGAGGAATTTTTCTCTTCCAATAATTTATATCTTCTTTATGCATTTCTTTAGATGACAACCATCTACAAGTGATTCAAAGCAAATATATTAGATTTAACAAAATATATAGTATATTACATAACAAGTAAAACAAATGGCAATTATAAGATGTATACAATGAATTGAACAAATCGCTACTTACCTCATGTATTTTCCAAGATCATATATAACTTGCTTGACATTGTTGTCAAAGTTGTCTAGGAGAGATAAAAGTAGAACGTACTGCAACAATTATAAAATGATCTTTTCATTAATTTTTCCAAAAGTAGTAAACACAATACACTGAAAAGTACATGCATTATACAAGTGTATATAATATATCAGAATAATTACCTTAATGAAGGTATGCCAATCATGCATTTTCATCCCTAACCCAAATTCACCTTTTTTTGTTATTATATTGTTTATGTTTGTAGCAAATCCTATGGAAAATTAAATTTTTTATATGACTTCTTTTATAGCATTGCTTTGTTGCTTTGTTAATAACCAAGGAAGGGCACTTATATTAATTTGGTCTCCATCGCTATTTAATTGAATGACATTTTTCATTGCATGATTAGCTTCCTGAATGTCACTACAAATTTTGACAAATTTTTCTTTGTCATGCCTTCCATCCAATATTTTCCATAACGTTTTTGTTATATTCTTTTTGATATGGATTGTATCAAACAAATGCACAATTTGTAGCTACTCATAGTAGGGCAACCTACTAAATTTTCTGGGATAACTTTTTAGTCCCTATGGAAGCCGACCATTTATGCCTTAACGAACTTCATGAAGCATATAAGTTAAACAAATTAACAACGACAATTATTTTCAATTACAACATGAGTAAACACAACACAATATAAAAATATAAATTCAAAACATATCATATATGATATATAAACAATTTGATTTGATGTATAACCTTGATAATTAATTCTATTGTATTCCAATTTCCATAGGCGAGGTGACATTCTTCATGGTTTTGATGTAGTCTCCTCTTTCCCATTGAAAAGATGTTTTTCAATAGTTCAATACTTATGATTTCTATGGAGGAAGTGCCTATACTCATCAAACTCCTGCTTTCCTAAACTTGTTGAAGGACAAGATTTCATCTTTGGACCACAAATTGGACATGCAAATTTTCCCTTTGTTCGAATACCTGCAAGATCATATATAATTGGATTAAATATGTCAATTTTTATAATTATATATAATTAATAGATTATTTTAAAATTATGCATGATATCTACTTCATCAAATTAAATATTGTTAAAGTGCAGTCGAACGTTATAACATACTACAAAAATGTGTTAGCCCTGGGGAATCATGAATTATCCATACAAGCATTGCATGGAATTGAAATTGTCTTTGCCTATTGGTCTAGAGACGTCATAGTGACATCATTCCATAACTTTAGTAGCTCATTAATAAGAGGCTCGATATATACATTCATATCTTTAACTTGGTACTTACCTAGTTGAATGAACATAAACATTACATAATTATTATAACCATTTTACTGCAATATATATAAATTAATTTATATGACTATTGAGTGAAAAAAATATAAGTCATTATGCAACAAATAAGATAAATAAGATGCTACTATGTTAAATAAAATTGATGTAAAAAAATACCTAGAATAATCATTGACAAAATTATGTGCTCCCTCTTTATTGACATCCATGGAGGAATGTTATTGTTGATAACAAAAATAGACCACACTGAGTAAATAGATCTCAACTCTCCAAATGGATTGACACCATCCGCTCCCAATGAAAGCCTGAGATTATGAGGTTCTTCTTTAAAGTGTGGTAATTTTTCCTGCATGTCCCTAAATGTAGAACCATCTGAAGGCATTCGAAGAATTTAATCTCCACTTCTATTTTGTGCATGGTAATCCATAAATTGCACTAAGCTTTTGCACCTAAATAATCGTTGCATAGGTGGAATAATGGGAATATAACGAAGAACCTTGCGAGGCACCTTTTTTGTTAGTTGATCTGTTCGATATCTATTGATATGACATTATGGGAATTTTGTTGCAAATTCTTGTTGTTTATGATAAATCTTAGTATGAGCAAGGTAAAATATTTGATGGCAGTAAAAAAAATTGCCAATCAGTCTACAACAAAAAATAATTTGTTAATATATAGAATATTAATGGTACATATTTCATCCTTTATTTACTAGTGATGAACTAACAACAATTAAAATAGATAAAAAAATATGACATATATGACATACCTTAACATCTGTGAGATTGCTATGTTTGATAAACCATTCATAATCTTCAAGTTTAATAGCAACAATGCAATAGAATGAAGAGTTGTTTGGGAGCCTTCATAAAGGGGCTTGTATGCTTTCTCAAGTACAAGTAAATCATGAACAACATCAAAGTCATCTCAATCATCATGATCAGCTCTACCACTAAATGTGTCATGGATCAATGTATTTGTACCATCATTTTCAACTATGTTTTTTGGTGCATGATCATCTTCTTCTATAGGATCATTAACTTCAACTTTGATATTCACGACTCTATGTTTGTCTGCTTGCAAAACCACATTCTCTGAGCCGTGATAATCCATATCATTTGCCCTAGGGTGTCCCACCTTTATAATAATGATAGACACAAATAAACTATGATCATGATCAAGTGATTATATATATATAAAATGTTAAAATGATATAAACACTTACAAATTTAGTCAATATAAACACATATAATGAACAACTTACCAATGGATGATAATTATGCCCTCTTCAACGTGACCATGTTGCCTACAATGTTTCTCAACTATTGTGATTAAAAGTCATCTCATCTTTAAGCCCTTGTAATTATTGCAAGGAGAATAACATTTCCCGTCACCCTTTCTTTTCAATCTAACCCACAATGTATCAAGTGTCTCTTCATTTTGTTCTGGACTAATATTATCTTACATGATTTTTCTTTACTAAGCTTGACTATTTAGATCTTAAAAAAATATCAAACTGACACTCCAATAATTTTTATTCATAGAAATGTAACAAAATCTAATAATTCTGATATTTTACACTAAAAAAATTTGGTATGCATGCACCCCTACAAAAGTGAAGATAGTTTGAAGGTAATGATCCCAAAAAAAACTTTAAAATGCTAATTCCAAAACTTATTAAATTTTGATTTTACTATGATTTCCAACCGTGAAGACTCCTAAAATCAGAATATTGAACTTGATCACAAACTTCCTACAATGATGGAGGTAGCGAGTTAGTAAGAGCAAGTGACTCATTCCTAAGGAGCAACAAGTCAGAATCATCATTGCTAATGTCAATACGGATTTATCCTTTTAGTTAAACATGCAATTTGTCACTTCTTATGACAAGCTTATCCCTAGGGCCCTCAACATTGAGAGAGCCCTAATCGCACAAGGAAGCACACACTAGTAGAATTTGGTAAATAAATGACCAAGTGACTAAAACTTTTAGTCACAACAACTAAAAATGACTAAATTCTGCTCATTTTTTGCAACTCAGCTATAAATGAGTAAATAAATTACTAGTTTGGTCGTTGATTAAAAATTATTTAGTCACACAAATAAAAATGACTAAATCGTTATTCATTTATTTAGTCACAATCCATTTGAATACATCATTTAAGGAATCAAGAATATAGCCCGCCAAAATACTCTAAGACTTTAATAAACATACCCTAAAACTTTTGTCAAAATCTTATTTTTTTAGGTGTAGCCCACCATAATGGAGTTTTCATTTTAATAAACATACTCTAAAACCTTCGTCAAAACATTATTTTCAAGCATAGACCTCCAAAATGGAGAAGTGTTTCTGTAAAGAATGACAGAGAATGGTGAGGAGATGTGCATGAAAGGAGGCATAAGATTCATTGCTACTTATCTCATTCCTGCTCTGCTCAACAAATCTTACATTGTTCACGCTACTATTTGTAATCTAGTTATTTACTTAACATATATTTTCATAATCTCAAATTTTTTCAAAGGCTTTTGAAGTATCAATGTGTCTTATATAGGGTTTAGAATGATTTCTTTTAATTAAAAAAAATGATGTATTTCCCTATAATTAGATAATGTGGAGATCTCCTAAATTTGCCCCAACACACTATCCTCTTTGGCACTGTATTCATTACTCCAACTACTAGGGTTTTGCATGTGACATCTTTAATATCTTCATGGTTGTGGCTTTTAAATAGATCTCATTCTTTGCTTTAATCATTTTCATGGTAACCCTTGAGTTCCATAATCCACCTTCAATCTCTTCTAAGAATGGTGTCTTAAGCTAGACTGTATAGTATGCATATAAAGCAAGTCCTTCATACCTACCATTGTTCCAAACCACCACTCACTGCCTTGCTTAAAATGTTGCTTCCATAAGCACAATAGCATGTTTTAAAATCATGGTTGCAAGTGATTGACCATTAAGGTCACCACTTTCATCAAGATACAATGAGATTTTTTTCTTCAAACTCAAGGCATTATGCAAGATAACATTATGAATTGTTTGTTGTGTACGATTTAATTTTCTTGCACATTTACTGCTTTGCTAACTTCCTTTAAGACTAGATATTGCACCCTCAGCTGCAATCTCAAACAACTCACTCACTATCACTTGAAGATTCCTTTCATGAGCATCCTTCTATAAAATCAAACTATGCCCTATAGAATGCCTACTTACTACAGGGGACTCATTGTTTCATGGTATTGTAGATCTTAAGATCCTTCACCTTATTGACACTACTTGATAGTCCAAAAGGTATTAGTCACTATTCTCCCATCTTTGACGAGTCTCAAAATACTGCTCAAACATGCAATCCACTACCTCCATTATACATTAATGGCTAAGAAGAAATATTGAACCTATGATTACCAAAGTTACTTCATTTGGAAAGTCATTCCTTGATTGCATTTTCCTTGTCTAACACTACCAAAAGCATTTAAAAAACCCTTAATGTTAGCAAGGGGTAAGGAAATTCACTGTTAAAATATCCACTTTACTATGCAAGGTTTGAGTTTATTATCTTGTGACTACTCAGCCTCTTTTTGACTGTCACATCTCAAGTGACTGTCATTCTTCTTACCGTAGATTGCATTTACAAATGTCACTAAGCTACATAGTGTGCTTGTTATTGGCTACAATCTTTAGATTGCAAGATTTTGTTATTACCTACAATGTTTCAATCTTTCTGGTATTGCAACCTCACTAATCCGCTAGAGTTATTGTTTATATTTCTACGGAGGCCTAAGGTTTGTACCCTAATCATGCTCTTACCAATGCTTATGTTGGTATTAAAAAACAACCTTAAATCTTGGGTCATAAAATTAGTTGTCTTGACAAAGTTGTGGTATGATCTTGGATTGTATCCTAGAGTGTGTGGGAAGCTTATGTTTGATCATTAAGGTATGTAAACTTGATCAAGGAAATATATCCTATATAGCATGGGTCTTGCTTTAATACTTTCCATAATGGTTATTAGCCTATCACATTATTATAGTTTGCGGTAACCCAAGATTGCATTCAAGTATGTAACAAACTTGGTTTGTAGTTTAAGCTATACACTTTTAAGTAACATTCATAAGGTTTAGAAAATCTTGATCACTCTCTAGAATAGCCCATTAAACATGGGTTGTGCTTGAATGCACTACATAATTTATATAACACAACCACTCTACATATCAACCATAGTTGTAGGCTCTTTATTGCAGCAAGAGGTAATCAATCTTCGATCATGCTATAATTACATCCTAACCTGTTAAAATTGAGACAACTTGAATGCACCCAATGATGATTGACACCTACATTATAAAACTTGAATTAACTACATTATATGAGTGCCTTCATTTCTATCACAACATAACCACATTAAACTTGGGTCACACTTGAATGCATCCTATATTTGTTAAGCACAACTATGCCACATGACCAATAGAGTTATGGATCAATAATTACAGTCACACGAATCTGTTCCTTGGTTGTGATCTTATGGTGATTCCACACAACAAAATTTGGACATGAAATTCTCAAAACCCTAAACCTCTAAAAATGAAATCTGGTGAGATGTTGCTTTAAATTATGATTTTCAAACCTGGAACTACAAATCTGACTTCACAACTGAATTCTGCAAAAAGATAATGACTACCCTCAACTTCGCGATATCTTCTTGAATTTTTTCTAATTTTTCCCAAGAAAATCATCCTTAGTTCTCCACAAACTGTCTCTAGAGAAAAACACTATCACAATAAATCAACAAACTCACTTTTCTTTATGTCGGCCACAATTTTATTTTTTTCTTATTTTTCATGTTTGTCAAAATTTTGACGAAACTAATAGTCGACATTTTGACAAAACCTAGGTTCATCAAAATTTCAACGAACGTCGGGGATAAATTTTTAAAATTTTGAAAATGACACATAAAATTTTACAAGCACCCAACGATACATCAAATTATACATATTTCGTTGGAAATTTTCGTTGAATTTTGCAGTCAAATGAGTTAGTGTGATCAAGGGTGCAATTCAGTACAAGATCAAGGGTGCAATTCAGTACAACAATTTGTTTAACCATGAAACATGTTTACACATAAGCTAGTTTCTCATCACTTGGCCAAGACTCACATGTCCTTCATGTTCACCACTCCACTTGATCGACTCGTTAATCACCCACCTCTAGTATGCTAAATATCACATTTGTGATTATCTCACAGATCCCTCATATAGATATACATATACTTGACCTCACACTCTCTACCTCATTATTATTGGCCACAACATGACAATATACTCCTAGGCCCATACATGCAATAGTGTGACCTTTTAGCCCAATCTCCTACTGTCTTTGTGTATTGTACAATATACATATCCTTGTATCGTTCATCTAGTAAACACAAACCCCATCCAAATGCTCAATCCTCTAATATCATCTCCTCCACAACCTTCACCTATCAAATAAGAGAAACTTGTAACCTCTTGTTAGGTTGTGTGTCACCAAAAAATTATAGTTGGACATTTTTATGCTTACTTGAGTCTCTCTCATGGACTTTGGCTTGATTTTTCCTAGATTTTAATGTTGTAATGTGGTCAACACATTCACATTAGGTCTTGGACCCTTGAGAATCATTAAGAAGTCTAGGATGTCTTGTAAAAGTGTTGTAAACCACTTTCACACTTTTCTCGGACCCTTTCATTATAATTCACCTAAATAATCCCTTCTTGTCACTTACCAAATCTTATTTCAAAGTGTTGTAAAGAGTTGTAACAAACTCACACTTTTCTAGACTTGTCATCAATAATTTGACCCTTTCTTATGTTTAAATGACCCCTTAATGCACTTTTTGGCCCTACTTAAGTGTATTTTTGAGAATATTCATGTTAAACAACATTAAATACACTTCAATCCCCAACACCCAGTAAAATTTCCCTGGTGGGACCAAGTCACCACCTAGGGCGACTTAGTCCCACTGGGCACAAAAATAAAATAATTTTAATTTTCTGGCGAGATTTTATTCTTTTATCCTTGAGGTTGGCCTATGATGTGTTATTTTTGGGAATTATTGGAAAATCAAGTATAAATAAAGGGTTTTTCTCTCATTTTAATCCTAATTCATTATTCAAGCAATTCATTCATTTACTAAATCATTAATCATTCTCAAGCATTCTAAGCACTCTAAGCACTTTCAAGCATCCATTGGAGCATCTTGTTGCATATATTCATATTTCAACATCAAGTGTTTGGTGAGTTTATGAAATTACATGTTATTCATTCATCATTCTCTCTTTATTTCATTTTATTTTATAGTGTTTGATTACCAAATCAAAGTTTGACTAAGGCAAACCCCTATACTCTAACCCTTAACCCTTTTCCCCCTCTTTGCATGTGTGTTTATAGGTCTTGTATGAAAATTTATCAAAGGTTAAGGTGTTAAAAAGTGGTCAACAATCCATCAAAGTAATTCAAGTCAACAAAGCCCTAATTGAAGCTTGGAGACCTCTTTCAGCCCATTTTTTGCAGAATTTGAACTAGACACCTGCCAGGAAGGGAAGTGCATACCAAAAGCTATAGACTCCTATTCTGAATTTCTCAAGATTCCCAGGTGGAATAATTCACCATATGTGGTGGATTAGTCCCACTACTAGGCCTAAAAAGTGATTTTGACATTTCTAAGTACCCATTTGGCAAAAACCTATTCCAATAGAATCTCCCTGAAACATGACTAAGTTTCCTAGCTTGGCGTAAGTGTCCCAGTCAATTTTTCTAGTCAATTCTACAATATTCCAAAGCCTCCCTACATCACACTTTAGTTTCCATGTGCACCTCTCCAATCTTGTTTAATTCTATTATTGTTTATTTGCATTCTTAGGTCATTTTGCATATCACAATGTGTTTTCAAACAACTTGCATATCTCAGGTTTTTCATCAATATTAATTATATTTTGTCAATTATTTGCATTTAGAGCATTTCATTTAGACATATTTCAATATTTATAGCATTGGTCTTTAGTGAACCTGTAAGTTTTTGTGGGATACCTTTCTCCTATTAGGTGAAAAACCCTAGAAGTGTTAGAGAGCAACCTCCTACAAAAAATTGCGGTTCATTTTGGTGAACCCAAAATTTGAACATTTTACTTTTGATTTCAAGTGTATTTGCATCCTAGGTTTAACTTGCATCAACATTGCATTAGGTTTTGCATTGTTTAATTTGCATCCTATGGTTTTAAAAATTGCATTAGTGAAAAACTCAAATAACTTGCATTTTTGCATTATATTTCATTGGGAAACAACAAAATTCTGCATTTTCATACTGTAGCTACATTTGAAAATCTGAAAAACATAAAATTGCATTTATTTTTTTTGAAAAATCACAAAAAAATCATTACTGGGACTAATTCGCCACACTAGGTGACTTAGTCCTTCTGCACATTTTATAGTGTAATTTTGTCATTTTCTGAGCATTTTTTGCATTTCTATTTTTGTTATTGCATTGTTGTTATAGTTTCTAGAATTTTAGTTATTAGCATTTTATTGCTCTTAGTTTACATTGCATTTACATCCACCCACATTTAAAAACCTTTGCATGAGTGGTGTCCTATTGCTAATACCTTAGTGAGACAAAGCTCAAGACTCATGTTATCCCACAATACTACACTCATCACGGATCTTGGATTGTCCAACGCTTCCACTCCTAGTATTGCAACTAGTACACTAGGCATGGACCCTACCTTTAGCAATTCTTTACCTTCCAATAACATGCAAGTTAACACACACAAAAATCACATTCCACAAGGAAAAGTCATTAACATTCATGAGGACTTAACACATCTTCAACATAACTTATGTCTTGAAAACATTTCAACCACAACAATTCTTGCTATAGAAAACATGCATCGCTTGATTGAATCTGACGAAGGCCTAAATGTTATGAAAAAAATTGTTGAGATATACCACAAACATGCTCCTTTCACCTCTAGTACATCACAACTGACAAACACTATGGTTAGTCAAGGAGGACTTAACACCCCCTCCCTCCATAGTAGCATCCATACATACCTATACCACTCCTCAAGTCACAACCACACTACGATAAGTTAGCAATGTGATTCCTTCCTTGACTACTCCTACTAGCATTCCTAATTATTATGTGGCATCACATGTTCTCTCCTCTTCCACCATACCATCTATTAGCATTCCATTCACTTGTCCTACCACTGCATACACTCCATCACCACTTTCCCTTCCACCTCATACCACTTACACTGACCCTCTCATAACACAATTTTTCCAAACCGTCTCCTCCATGCAAAAACAAATATCCACCATCAACCAAAACCAGAATGGACCACCCACCTATTATGTTTGTAGTAGCTCCTATCTCTAGAAATACTACAAACATTGATGCCACAAGGAATAGAGATACCTAGATTTGAGAAATATGGAGGGAAGGGAGATCCTTCTAATCATGTTAATGCTTACACTACCTTATGTAGTGACTTTGTCCTTGACGATAAACTGTTAGCCAAACTCTTTCCAAGGGCCTTAAAAGACACTACCCTAGAATGGTTTTCATCCTTACCAAACAATTCAATTTGTTCATTCAATGAACTAGTTGATGCATTTATAAATCATTTCCAAGTGCATATGACTCCAAAGAATACCTTGGCCGATTTGATGAGATACAAACAACATGAAGAAGAAAAGATAATATCTCACTATATCAATCTCTTTACTCTCAAATCAATCTCAAGATTCCTGATCCACATCTTCAAAAGATGTTTATAGAGAACTTGTAAACTAAACTTTAGGATAAACTCACAATGATGAAATTTCCCTCCTTTATGCACTTATGTACTGCCCTTTGTGATTATCACAATTTGGTTAGTAGTTGTGATTCAAATTCCACTTCTAGTCAAGTTGAGAAGTTTAAACATGCCAATTCAAACAATTCACAACCATTTCAAAAGAAAAAAAATGATTTTTACAATTCAATCCCCCTCAACAACCAACTCAACCCATCAACAACCAAGTAGCAATTGTTAAATCAGTGATACCTTATAGTTATGGAGATTAGTAACGAAAGTTCACACCTTTACCAGACACTCTTCATAACACAATGTACCAACTTATACAACAACAAATGATTACTTTACCTACTGTTAAACCACTCAATCCTACTAAACCTTTACCTCCAACCTTTAAACCCAATGCTTATTGTCATTATCATAGAAAAAATGGACATGACATGGAAAATTGTAAGCGCCTTAAACACTTTGTGCAAGACCTCATTAATTCTAGATGTCTATCCATATCAAATGTTAATGTTCAAGGCAATAATTCTATTACCCCACCCAATCAAATTTACAAATTTTCACTGATCCAATGCCCAAACATAATGTGTCATTTGTCAAGTCTAACGAAACTCAAAACAGTGATGTGATCAAATTTCATACAAATGTTGCACATCTTGATCCTATTCCACATACCACTACTATTAATCCTACGGATGAAATGGTAGGAGAGATAGACGTTATCCCTCGTAAGGACCAACCTAAGAAATCTCTTGATATTACTTTCTCCTTTAAGGACATCCTTCCAAATCTCCCCGATGGTCCTCTTTACATAGTCAATCATATTTATGGCAAGCCCACTAATGGGATACTCATAGATCTTGCCTATGGAGAGAATGTGATCATTAAGGAAGTTTTGGTATTACATGATCTTTATCAAGATGATTATGATAAACCAAGATCATGGATCAAAACACTAAATGGTTTTTCTTTCCCTATGATAGGATCAATCGTCCTCCCATTACAAATAGGACCTAAAATAGTGGATGTTACATTCTCCATCATCCCGTAGTCAGACTAGTTTTGTTTGCAGCTAGGCCATCTAGGGCTTTGCTCAATGAAAGTTGTCCCTTTGATCATACACAAATGTTTAAAGTTTCTACTTGACAATGACATATTCACTATTAACCTTAGTGGCTTTAACCCTTTGTCTTCTAAAGGAAACTTCTCCTTAGAATCCTTTTGGCCCAAACCCATGGAACCTATCACGTTTCACAAAGATTTATTTTTCATTGCTTACCAAAAGTTTAAAGCAAAGAAAATTGCAGAATTGTCCCTTTGTAACACGTCCCCATCAACTTCTGACACTCCTATCTTAGATGAAACAATGCTTCAACTTGAACAAGACCCAACCCATCAAACTCACCAACACCCAGAACCTCCCCCACATCATCCAAACAACCACGCGATAATGATAACAACTCTGTTATACCTCCTCGTATAAAACAAGTTTATAAGGAAAAGTGGATGAACAACCTTCCATGTTTTCTTCTGTTCCTCCCCTTCAGGAAGAAAAGTAACCAATGATTGATCAATGCCCTCCTTCACAAGCACAACTTGACAATAAAACCAAAAGAAATAGAGGAGCATGGGAGCGTGGGAGCATAGGCGTAGATGTCATGCCCTTGCTTGCAAGTTACAAAACAAAGAAAATAAAAAAAACCAAAATCTGCACTTGACAAAAGCAATGCATGACAACCCTCCTCCCCAATCACAACAAAATGATCCAATAAAACAACCACAACCCATGATACACCATTCATTGGACATTATCATCTGTCCTCCTATTGTGATTAATCTAGATGATGATGATGAGATCACTAAAATAGATGAAGAGGTGCATAATGATCTGAATACATTATTTTCCTCTTCCATGAGCTTAAATGACAAATCTCCTATAAAAAGTGTAAAACTTGGTACTTCCCCTAGTATGACACTTGCACTTGTCTCTTTAGCTAGTTTTTTTTCCCTCAACATATCCTGAACATGATTGGGAGGCAGATGACTTGCTCATCGGTTGAATTGCATATGCCTTACTAGTCTTTTGCATTTTCTTTTGTGTGTTTGTATGTGTGTAACGTGTTCCCCCTGTGACATGGATTTTGATGTTCTCTCTCTCTCTTTGTGACATTCTTCTATTTGTACCTTCATTCTTCTATATGTCGTATATCACTTTTTCCTTTTTCTTTTATATTTTGCTTGCCTTTTTCCTTTTGGGGATGATGCAAGGCATTGAGATCTTTCATGTTGACCCAAAAGGCCCGCTTTTCTTTTTTTCTTTTTCTTTTCTTGTGTTTTTCCTTTTGGGGATGGCAAGAGGCATTGAGATAAAATTTCTCTTTCATGTTGACCCAAAGGCCCCTTTCCTTTTTCTTTTTCTTTTCTTATGTTTTGGGTAAAATCAAAAGATGTGTCACACTTTCAACCAACTTATCAACACAATTGAATTTAAGTATTTCTAACTAAAAATCAATTTTGGTCAAACATATGATCTAGTAAGATTCATTCTAGCTAAGTTAGATACTTCCACAACTTTTTCAACTAAAATTGTTGGCTAAAAATATATGGAGCATCACTTTGAGTCTAATTTACCAAAAAAAAAAAAAAATTGAAAAGATTGAAGTTTCAATAACTCTTGCTAATGTAAATAACATTTTTTTAAAATATAAAAATACCCCTTTGTAGATACATAAGTGTAGTTTTCAAAAATATATTTATTTCAATAGTTTAATTATTTTTAATATTTTATTTTTAATTTTTACTAAAATTAGGTTATCAACATAAAATATTAGGTTGATTACTATGCCAAAGAAAAATACTAAAACTTCTTTAAAAAAATATGAAAAAATATGATGCACTAGATAAATAATCTATTTTAAGATGGTATAATTTTTTTCCATTTTAGATAAATATTTAATATGAAAGTTGACATTCGATGAAAACAATTATTTTTTGATTCACACACATTTTAATATTTATTTAAAAGTATATATTTATCAAAATTGGAAAAAAAGAAAATCCATGCACTAAAATTTCAATTTATAAATACACACAAAAATTTTGAAAGAAAAAAAAAATTACTATAAAAAGTTTGATGTCCCATGCAACTTCATTTTTCAGCATTTGATCAAAACCTAAATTATAGTTTTAATTTATTAAAAACTAGTTTAAAATAATTTTTTAATTTTTTTAAAAAAATTCAATATTTATTTTGCATTTTTCCTTTTCTTGGTTCTTAGTGCAACCTTCTTACTTCATACGATGCATTTATCGCTTTGTGGATGGCATTGGGTGTGATGTCCTTCATGAGAATGATCTATCTTAGTATATTGCATCCCTCTTGGTGGCTTGATGCGGCACACTGCATCACCTAAGTTGTGAATTTTCTATCCTTTGATTGGTCCTCTCTTGGAGAAATTAGGCACAATGTTCCCTTAAGTTAAAGGCCTCACATGAACTAAGAAAGACTCCTTTGAACATTCTTTGCATGTTTCATTTTTCATTTGTTATATGGCCACCTTGCATAACACAACTTGCATGCTTGTGGTGCCATCGCCTTTGTTCATGAGTTCTAAGCATACAAAGATTTGCTTGTCTCATGGAGCTTAAAATGTCATTTTATTTTGTGGCGTCTTATTAAAGTTATCAAGAGGTATAACTTTGGTATGGTTGAGCAGGAAGCCCATTATGAGGCATGACTTTTCCCCATAGCCACTTGTGTGTGTGAGTGCACACCAACCATGAGTGTATGTTTCTCACCTTTTTGGCCTTCTCACCCAACGAAGAGCCATGAGTTCTATTGCCTTAGAGTGAGTATACGTTTATTTTTTTGGACAAACAACCTAGATCTGATCCACAACAGGATGGACAAATGATCAAAGCTTGATCCGACTTCCCTTCCTTTTTGACTTCTCTCTTTCATTCTTTTTCATCATTATCATGTGTGTTCCTTTGTGCTGATGATTGGTTTGCCATGGGATCTTGATCCTGGGGGCTTGATCATCTCTCTTGATTTTTGGTCTCATCTTACCAAGCATTTGTGCATTTTGACCCCTCTCGATGTGCATGTTGGGCTCCTTTAGTGTGAGTTTGAAGGAAGTTTATCCTCTCACTAAAGTGGGGGCTTAATGTGTCACCAAAAAATGTATAGTTGGACATTTTTATGCTCACTTGAGTCTCTCTCATGGAATTTGGCTTGATTTTTCCTAGATTTAATGTTGTAATGTGGTCAACACATTCACATTAGGTCTCGGACCCTTGAGAATCATTAAGAATTCTAGGATGTCTTGTAAAAGTGTTGTGAAGTGTTGTAACCCACTTTCACAGTTTTCTAGGACCCTTTCATTATAATTCACCTAAATAACCCCTTATTGTCACTTACCAAGTCTTATTTCAAAGTGTTGTAAAGAGTTGTAACAAAATCTCACACTTTTCTAGACTTGTCATCAATAATTTGACCCTTTCTTATGTTTAAATGACCCCTTAATGCATTTTTTGGCCTTACTTGAGTGTATTTTTGAGAATATTCACATTAAACAACATTAAATACACTTCAATACCCGACACCCAGTAAAATTTCCCTAGTGGGACCAAGTCGCCACCTAGGGCGACTTAGTCCCACTGGGCACAAAAATCAAAATAATTTTAATTTTCTGGCAGTATTTTATTCTCTTAACCTTGAGGTCAGCCTGTGATGTGTTATTCTTGAGAATTATTGGAAAATCAAGTATAAATAAATGATTTTTCTCTCATTTTAATCCTAATTCATTATTCAAGTAATTCATTCATTTACTTAATAATTTTCAAGCATTATAAGCACTCTAAGCACTCTAAGCACTTTCAAGCATCCATTGGAGCATCTTGTTGCATATCTTCAAATTTTAACATTAAGGGTTTGGTGAGTTTATGACATTTCATGTTGTTCATTCATCATTCTCTCTTTATTTCATTTCATTTTATAGGGTTTGATTACCAATCGGGGTTTGACCAAGGAAAACCCCTATACTCTAACCCTTAATGCTTTTTTCCCTCTTTGCATGTGTGTTTGTAGGTCTTGTATGCAAATTTTTCAAAGAGTAAGGTGTTAAAAAGTGGTCAAAAATCCATCAAAGTCATTCAAGTCAACAAAGCCCTAATTGAAACTTTGAGACCTCTTTCAACTCGTTTTCTATAGAATTTGAACTAGACACCTACTAGGAAGGGAAGTGCAGACCGAAAGCTATAGATTCCTGTTCTAAATTTCTTGAGATTCCTAGGTGGACTAAGTTGCCATCTGTGGTGGATAGTCCCATTGTCAGGCCTAAAAAGTGATTTTGACATTTTTGAGTACCCATTTGGTAGAAACCTGTTTCGATAGAATCTCCTCAAAACAGGACTAAGTCACCTAGCTTGGTGTAAGTGTCCTAGTCAACTTTTCCATTCAATTCTACAAGATTCCAAAACCTCTCTACGTCACACTTCAATTTCCAGGTGCACCTCTCTAGTCTTGTTTAATTCTATTATTGTTTATTTGCATTCTTAAGCTATTTTGCATATCACAATGTGTTTTCAAACAACTTGCATATCTCAAGTTTTGCATCAATATTCATTATCTTTTATTAGTTCTTTGCATTTAGATAATTGAATTTAGAAATATTTCAATATTTCTAGCATTATCCTTAGTGAACCTCCAAGTTTTTTTGTGGTACCTTTCTCCTTTTAGGTGAAAAACCCTAGAAGTGTTAGAGAGCAACCTCCTACAAAAATTTGCAGTTTAGGTTGTAACATGTTTTTTATAGGAAACCAAAAATAGGGGAAAATCCCTCAAGACTCCCATAGTTATCATCAAATCCATTTTGTATCAATGAGGGGAAATTTTGTTGTCATAAATAGCTACTCCAAATACACCTTGGAATGCTCCAACTAGTACTCCATTATATATCCATTAATGAGAATTTTTAGTATCCTATATACATCTTCTAATGTTATTGTCACCTCTCCCATCAACAGGAGGAAAGAATTGGTGTCACTTTTCCATCTCTCCACTAGGATTGTCATCATAGCCCTATGTGCTATATTTCTATCATATACATACCTCATGGAATCCCACGACCTCCTAAAAATCTTGATCCATCTCATTTAGTAGCACTATCAACCTCATAATTGTTGGTTGCTTCTCTTATGTTCATAGAGGTGGTTATTTCTCTTGCATCCATCCAAACCACTTTATCAGATATTTTAAAAGCTAAATTCTAGCCTTTCCTACCCAAAACATATAAGCACTGCTATGTTAGTGCAAGTGCCATTCTATTAGAACAAGCACTAATATTTGTAAAAGATTCTTTTGTTATCACAAATTCTAATCCATAAAGCGATATTTTAGTCTAGAGCACTTGTGCTAAAAGACACTTGCGATTATTTTTTGTCATATGTAACCTTTCTTTTGTGCAAGCACTATTTCATCCACACAAGAGTTGATTAACTTGTGCAAGTGTTGATTTGTGAATCATCACCTTCATTTGACCACCTTTAACCTACATTTAGTGCACCTAAAACTAGCCTAGGGGTTTAGTTTTTGATACATACCAGAGCTCCTTCCTCTAGTCATCAATCATACTACCTCACTCACTTTGTTTAGTGGGTATGTCATGTGATATTGACCATCTTTTTCTAGCTTCTCTACACATCTTAAGCTTTGATCTCTTAAGGGCTTGGGGTGAAAATAAATTATTTACACTCATAGGCCTATTTATAAGCCTTCCAAGCCCTAATTTAGGGGCCCTATCCCTAATTTTTCACCCCCTTTCACTCTCTCCTCCACCATTTCTCTGTCCTATATCCATTTTACTCTATTTTCTTCCATTCATCAATTTTTATTCTCTATTCAATTTTCATCTTCATTTCCTCATTTTGAGAGCTCATCCAATTTTTTTTCAGGTGACCTCTTGAAGGGGCATCATTCCATTATCTTTCCATTATTTCTTCTAACCAATTGAGACATATTGTTAGTTTTCTTTAGCACAATACCACTTCTAGCCTAGATGTCAGATCAGTGAGGAGCAAAATATAGACAACCCAAAATTCATTATTAACACATAAATAATCATTTTTTCACTAATCAATTAATTAAATATTTATTTATTTAATTATCCCCACAACCAACCACTTTTCTAGATTATTATGATTAATTAAATAATTTGTTATTTAATCAAGCTTCATTCTTGTAATTATTTAAATATTTTATTATTCAATCAATTACTCTTCCACTTCTTCTCTAAGGTTAATTAATTAAATAACTTTATCTCCTTTTAATTCTTCCCACCTTGATTAAAATTAATTAATTAATCCACATTAGCCCCAACTATTTTTCATCTATTTTTAAATCTTCAATGTTTCAAACTTGCCATCATGCATGACAAGTGTCCTACTCACTAATGCTCCCACATTTGTGAGTATACTAGTTCAACCCACTCCCTTGCTCATGTGAGCATTCAAGCATGTAAGTTTTAAATCCTCCCAAGCCTCCACCCCATCCTTATTTTATGTGGTATTGACACACTACCTTGCTCACATGTGTGAGCATGATATTCCCACATGTGTAGCCATCCTACATTTTACATATGTCGTAAAGTAGTTGTTGGTGTAAAATTTTTGTTTTACCCTTATTTATGAGATTTATTTTACACTTGTAGGTCAATCTTGCTTAGGTGGTGAGTTGGTAGTTAGAGAGGTAGCCATCTCTCACATTTTGCTATGAATTTTGAACAAACCTTTCCCTCCATTTTTTTGGAATTCGATTTGCTCAGAATTCGTTTATATACACATCATGTTGATGAATACAAACACATCAATTTGACTTGTAATCTCTTGTATTTGGTTGATTCAATATTGGTATTCTGCTCAATTTTCTTGGCTCCATTTTTCAATAGCCACCCTACTTCTTAAACATGTCATTGTGCTCACACACTGACTCTTACATCCCATGAACACTTGTCTCACTTTGTGACATTTTTCACATGACTACATTCCCAATCCATGCTCTTTTTTCATGAAATATCAACCCTTCATCAACTTTACATCCCAGTCCTCCATTTTCTCCACCAAAAATCTAGAAATTGGATGCCATTTGCTCCATTTTGATACATCCTTATATTTATTATATACATGTTATCCTCTTGCACTGTTATTATGCTAGTTTGTTGAGTAATCCACAATACTCCATAGCAAGCAAATATGCATCTTAGTAAGCAAATATACATCTTAGTGTGCAAATCAAGTGGAGCTTTGGGTATAGCTCTCCTTCTAGCTCAATCAGAGGAGTAAGGTAAATAAGATATAAGATTTCATTTGTTTGCATTTGAGTCCTTGTTTATGCTTTGCTTTTCTCTTGTCCTCACCTTCATTACTCTTTGAAATTGAAGTGTGCTTTAGTAAGTCTCTTTATTAATTCCTATTGATTTTATGTGCACAATGTATGCCTTTAAATATAATGACATAATAACATGTTGCATGACATGTGTGTTAGGTATGCTCATGATGACTAATAAAATTAGGTAGGATTATTAAATTTTGATTTAATGAAAAAAATGATTTAATGAAATGGTGATCTAGTATTGTTTGACATTTGTTGATTAGACTAGATTTATGATGCAATTTTTTGTTGTAAGTTGTTGAAGATTGAATTCTATTGTCATTTTCTTTTATATTATATTGCTTAGACTTGAACAAATATAATCTCCTTGACACATTCATATTGTAACCAACTCTTTAATAGATTTTCAATTAAAAATTTTTAATACCTTAAATTTTAAAGATCTTTATTGTGTTTCATGTCTAAATTATGAGTTCAAATATAAGACACATTCATATTGTAACCTACTCTTTAATATATTTTTAATTAAAAAAAATAATACCTTAAATTTTAAAAATTATTATTGTATTTCATGTCTAAATTATGAATTCAAAGCTAATATTAAATATACTACTTATTAATATATCACTCTATTACAACAACAATAGAACAATAGATCTACAATAGGAAAATCTGTTGCTATAACAACAATAATTGTGATGTAATGATGAGTTGGAGTTGTTATTTTTATTACTGCATGTATTCGTGAACGCTCTATTGGTGGCCTATTTGACACCTATGACTTTAAATATGTTTCTCGTTGATGTAATTTATTCTTCTTTATCTAATAAAAAGAAAATATCACTTTATTAAAATACTTATTTTAATACATACACAAAATTAAACAAAAATAATATATATACTAATTTCCCTATTACAATTAGAACCTAAATCAATACATCATTAAAACCTTTATTTTGTAATTCTTTCAACTTTGTTCAATTAAAAAAAAACTTCAATATTAATAAAGAGAAAGTG
>VDFB02090531.1:0-13189 GCA_007258455.2 Sequoia sempervirens
CCTTTTATTTTGTGAAATTTACAAAGTTGATTCTTGTTGTACCAAGGGGGTTTCACATCGGGTTCTTGGTAATTTTCGAATGTGGGAGGTTTGATGAGTTTTTCGTCAATCAATTTTTTCATTATGTCCTCCAATGGTTCCCCCAAGATGGCGTATTTACATTTTGGATAAATTTTGCATTGGGGTGGTCCCCTTTGGTCAGTGAGGTTATTGATGGTGGGATTATTGGGTTGGTATGTTGTGTGATGAGTGTTTTGGTGTTGTGATTGAATTTGCGGTGTGGGTGTATGTTGGTGAGGACCACTAATGACCACCTTGGCATCAACGACACTATCATTAGTAACGTTCTTGTTTCTTGCCCATGTTCAAGGTTTATCATTGTAATTTGATGGTGGGTGATTGTTTTGCTGTTCATGATATGACGTTGATTCAACGGGTTGGGTCGCAAGGGTTCTTTCGATGCTAAGTGCCTTGGATATCAATTGTTCATATGTGGTGATTCCCTGAACCTTGAGATGAAATGCCAGGCAGCTTTCAAGGTTGGCTATGATTGTGCAGAATTGTTGTTCTTCTGGCATGGTCCACTTGCTCTGATTGGCCTTGGATCGCCATCGTTGAAGGAATGAGGTGAAAGACTCATTCTTTCCTTGTTTGAGAGCTGATAATTCTTCGAGACTAACATCCATTGCAATGTTACATGCATAATTCCTAATGAATGCATCTCTAATTTCTTCGAATGTTCTAATGCCTGAAGGTAAGCGAGAGAACCATTCTATAGCAGGACCTGCCAAGCTCTTAGGGAATAGCCGCATCAGATAAGTATCGTCATATGCGACTTCCATACAATGAACCTAGAATTCCCTAGTGTGATCTTCAGGGTTTCCCATCCCTCGATATTTGTCAAATTTGGGAATTTCAAATCTCTTAGGGAATGGTTTCATGTCTAGGCTCCTATCAAATGGATAGGGACACAAGTTGCTTGGCGTTTTGGTTATCCACCCCGATTGAAGGTCGAGCACTTGTTGCGAGAGCAACCTGAGTTGTGTTGTCACATCATTCTGGGGATCAGGGGGTGGGATGAAGGTGTTTTGATGTTTGAATCATTGGTTGGATGGATGGATTGGTTGGTGCGTTGTTTGATGGTATCTACATGTTCTGGCGAGCGAAGTAGGCTTCTACTTGCTTTTGTATGAACGATGCTTGTTGCTGATCCTATTGTTGTTGTGCTAGGATTTGTGTTTGTTGCGCTTGTTGTTGGGCTTGCTGTTGTGCTTGCTGTTGTTCCAACAACACTTGTTGTTGGGCTTCCAATTATGCTGCTTCTTGCTGCTCTTGGTATTGCTTTAGCGCTTGTTGATATGCCTGAGATTGCGCTGCTTGTAAAAGAAGTTGTGCTTGTGCTTGTGCTTGTTGTGCTTGATATTGAGCTTACGCTTGCACTTGGGCTTGAGCTTGTACTGCTTGTGCTTGTGCAGCTTGTTGCTGTAATAAAAGTTGTGCTTGCGCGACCCTTTGTGCTTTCAATGCTTGTGTAGCTTGGGTGGCTTGTTGTTGATGCTGTTGCAATAAAGCTTGAGCTTGCACGGCTTGTTGCACTTGTATTGCGGCTTGTATAGCTTTGGCAACTTATGCAGCTTGAGCGGCTTGTTGCATGGATTTTTGTTTCTGGACTTGTTGGTATCCTCTTTGGAAAGCAACTTGTAATGCTGCATCATATTGATTTGATGTGGTGAAAGTTAGAGGTGGTGGAGGTGGTGGTGGATTTGGAATGGTATTCATGGTGAGCGATAATGTTGTGTTGATTATTTGGTTGGTGGATGTTGTCCTGTTGATTACTTGATTGGTGGATGGTGTTGTTAGTGTGGTGGTTTGAGTGATGAGTGGGGCCATTGATGTGATTGGTCCTTGAGAGACCATGTTTTGTGATGTTATGGGGGTGTTTGATGATGTTGCCATTGCTTGTGTGTTTGTCATTTGTTGTTGCAATATCAATGACAAATTTTGAGCGTTTGGTGTAATGTTTTTATTGATGGTTGGGATATAGGTTTGATTGATACTTGGTAGGGGAGGAAGCCCTAGACCAAGAAGTGGTGTGGATGATGATGCCAATGGTGGAAGAGGTGGAAATGTAAGGGGTGTAAGTTGTTGCGAGAATGTCGTGGTGTCGAATGAGCCCCCTAGTCTGAATGTATCTCTCTCTTCTTGTGAATTTGTGAGAAGAGGTGTTTGTGGTGTTGCATGAAAAAATGATGATGATGGATCATGATGGAATGTGAGAGGAACATTCTTGTGTAAGGGGTTTTTGGGTATGCTTCGTTCCAAGGTGGTTTGCGTCCATGTTTTGATTATTAACAAGGGGATGTGATTGAAGAGCATTGAGGAATGTGTTTCCTTGTTGACATTTGGTTGGGTTGGAGCAAACGATGTTGTGATTTGCGGAATGTTTTGTGTGACATTTTGAGATGGGGGTGTAGATGAAATGGGTATGGTGGATGAGATTGGGGGAAATGATGTGTCCATGATAGTACTCACATCAAAATCCGAAGGCAACTTGGCCCCTTGTTTTGCTAATTCAAGCATGTATAACGAAGGGTTAAGTCTCATCATGATGTTGATGATTCTATGGTTGTCCAGATTTTGAAGCATTTCTATCATTTCCTCGTGAGACATTCAAAAGTGAGGTCCTCTCCTTGATTTTCTTCTTGGGGATTTTGCGACGATGAGAGGGTCAATGGGTTGCTTGATTCCGCTGGATTCATTTCTGCATTGGTTTGGCTAAGATCGCTTGAAGTGGGTGTTTCTTTGTTGGCTTCCATACTCTTCTTGTATTGAGATCTTGTTTGAACCATAAAACAAGGATCAATTTTCAAGAATATGGGAGATGGATCTCTTGATTCTTTTGAAATGATCTCTATTTTATGTCCTAAAGTGAAAGTTTTAGGATGTTTTGAGGATCAAAGGTGATGATATGATGATGATGTTAGGGATGGATGATATGGATGCTTTTGACTTTTGATCAATCTTGAATGAGACACTAGGCTTTTTAGGACTTTGGATTTTGATTCTTGATTTTGGATTTTGAGACTTTTGAGATTTTGTCCTTGATTTTGATTTTGATTTTGATTTTGATTTTGACCCTAAGATGTTGGATGATGATCTAAGGGATAGCTTTGTCCAAAGGATGATAATTTGAATATGTGTGAGGAGAAGGATGCATCTACCCACACCTATTCAAACAAGATGATTGTTTCACTAAGCATATGGAGAAGGATTCTTCTACATACACTAAGTTAGACACGATGATTTTGATAACTTTGACTAAGCATATGCAAAAGGATGCATTTACACATACCTAGCCAAAGGTGTTTTGATAATAAATGTTTTCAAGGATTTTGTCTCAATGATTTGGATGATTTTGATTTTTCCATAAAGCCTAGTATCAAGGATTATTTTTCAAGATTTTCCAAAAGGTAATGATGAGATGGATTTTTTTTTATGTTTTGGATGGATGGATGAAAATAATTTTGATATATTTTGATCCTAAGATGAACCTAAAAGATACTTTGTTTTCCTAGATCTAGGTATTGAAGAGCATGAAAATGCTTCCTAATGACCTTTGTAACCAAGAAATGATTTCATTTGAACCTTCATTTTTGGATTTTCAATCAATGATTTGTCCTTTGGGATTTGTAAAGTCTTCAACACACATGAAAGTTCCTTTTGCTTAGCTTTGCTTAATGTCTTTATTTTACCAAAAACACTTTCTTCAATTAGGTTTTTCAAACTAAGATGTCCTATGTCTTAATTTCTTCAAAGCCCCACAAGATATGTTATGTGGAAATTTAATGAACTTAAGGCAAAGGGTTTCCCTATTGTTTACTTAAGGAGACAAATTGAGATCTAATCCAATGCTTAGAAACCTCTAAGGATGTGAATCCCAAGGGAAAGCAATAACATATGGATTGAATCAATGGTATTTGTCTTCAAAAGGGTTTGAAATTTGGATGATGTTAAGTGTTTGTTTTCATGATGTTTTCGATCAAGCAATGCATTTTGCAACCCAAGAATAATTACAATCCTATGGATGTGTAAGACAATATTTGTTGGATTCCCACTTGGACAAGTCCAGCTATGCTTATCTCTAGCGAATGGTTAGATGATTGACCCTGCACTCCTCCATGGCACTTACTTATATGGGGCAGCTAAGCATCAACACCCATGAAACTCCCATGGCATGCTTTCCATTTCTACTAGAAGACCGTAGTGTGGGTGGCTTTAACGACCGCTCTTGCACCAACAAATAGATAAAAGGATTTTGGCAAATTCTAGCACATGGGTTTTAGTAAGGACTTTCCATTCGTAGGAGTTGACCTAACGGCAAGAGTCCCTTTCGATCCATCTTGTCGGAGTCAACCGCATGATATTGGCGTTTCGTCCAATATCCACATTTATATCCCGACTGGAAATACTCTTGGCTTTAGAGTGTTACCGGTTGAGTCGTTCCCTTGGGTGAGTACTTTTTCCCCAAGGCAGGCCCTCTAGGATAAATAAAAGTGAATGAAGAACAATATTCGTAAATCAAACAATCCTTGTTGGCAACAAGGAAAGAGAATCTATGTAACAAAGTCCCCACTCACAATCGCACAATAGTTTGTTCAATTTTAAGCCCAAATTGAAGTGTGGAGGTGATTGCTTTATCTAAACCCAAAGTCATGGAAAAGGCCTTTTGATTCTCAAGATTGCTATAAAGCGTGAGAGAAGCGCATACGTCCTTTTCCAATGCATTTAGTCCAAGTAAGCCCTCACAAACAAACAAAGCTACACTTGTTCTTTTTAGATCCTCAAAGCAATATGTGAGTTCATTTTATAGCACCAAATCGCAAGTGAAAGATATTTGTTCAATTTTTTAATTCCATAAACGAAATCTAGTAAGTTGTTGGTCCTATTGTTTGTTTTAACCTTTGCAAGAAATGGAAATTGAAAGGTTCTTTTTAAGCCCAAATGAAAGCTAGTGTTCTAAAGATGAAAAGATGGCAAGTTCCTAAGGAAGTGTTAAACAAACACCTAAGTGTTTAAAAAAACTTTGATTAGACCAAATATCATCTCCATGCTTATCCTTCCTTTGATTTCAATTTCCAACATACAAAGAATAAAAACAGTTAGATTCTGGAAAAACACATAAATCAAAAAGCAGAAAACAAAGGAAGAAGCAATCATAAATTAAAGCACGTGCTAAAAATTAAATTTCTCCCTTTTACTGTCTTCCAATGTCACAACTCGTGAAGGCATCACTATTTTTTTCTCCCAGCATCACTCTTACAGCGTTGCTTACTAGTCAGCGGCACTCTGTGTCGGGATAGAGAGCACGATTGCGTCACACTTTTTGAAAGTGTCAAAGTTTAAGATTTTTTTGAAACTTCTGTAGATGGGCGAGTCCAGCAGCAGAGTTTAGAATTTGAATTTTTTTTGGCGGGATGAGCCCAGTGGCGCTAAAACAGTGACGCTGACGAGCCCACGGTGCTAAAACAACGACGCTGATGAGCCTGCGTTGGAATTTCCCGTGTCAAGAAAATACAAAATTTTTAAGGATATGTTAGAAATTTTGATGTCAAGCCCTCCTTCTAGCGCCAAATGTGTGAACCCCAATCTTGGTACCTGCAAAACAATAAGAATAAACAAGTTTGACAAAATATTGCAAGTCAAAACAAGGATTCCCCATGAAATCCATTTACAACATCAAAATAGGAAAGAAAATAAGCAAGAACACAATAAAATTGATGAACCAAAGATTAAATCCTAATTTGAGTAGCAAACATTTGATCCCATGGGGGAATTGGTGCCAATTTGATGTGAAAATTGGCCCTTTCCCAATTCCTATGATGCAAGATTTGAATGTTGAAGATGATGTTGATCCACTTTGACAAAAGATGAGAACTCCAAGCCAAATCTCAAAAAGCCTAGCTAAGAATTCAATGATGGATGGAAATGGCTAAGTATTTTAGCATGGTAACTTTGCTTGATTGTGGATGATAAAATAGGAGAGGAGCTCTTCATTTATAGGATCTCAAGATGGATGAATGTCCAAATTTGAGCAATGTGGGACTAACATTCATCCAATGATATGGTGCCACTTGTCAAGCTATGAATGGATGATGGTGTGCAAGATTTGGGGTTTGTGCCAATAAATGCCAATATTTGAAATTCAAATTTGTTGAAATGACATGCAAGAGGGAAGGGAAAATGCAATAAATGCCACTTGGCTCAAGGAAAAGGACATGTAAGAGGTTTTAAATGCCTTGTTGGATGTACATGTTGACTTGGAATTTTTGAATTCAAATTGAGAGAATATTCAAAAGATGCCATGTGAGGAAAATAGAGATTTAATAAATGAATTAAATATATTTTCATGTGCAACTTGCATTATCTAGAGGATGTGACATGAGATTAGATTAAATTATGAAGGCTTAATTAATTTAATGAGATTTGATGATGTGACTTATTTGGACTTAGATTTATGGATTTATTTAAATAAGATAAGAGAGGAATATGATAAGAGGCTAATTAAATAAAAGATTTTGATTTATTTAATTAAAAGGGATGGTGTTAGATTAAATCAAATAAGGTTTTAATTTATTTAATTTAATGGATAGACTTTAGAGATTTAATCAAATAAATTGATTATTTAATTAAATAGGGATAATTAGATCAAATGAATTGATTTAATTAACAAAAGAGATTGACTTAATTAGATAAAATAATTTATTTAACCAAGAGAGGATATTGATGAATTTAATCATATAGGGGAATTTGATTAAACGGTTAGACCGAGGGATGATTTAGGAAGAAACGATGTTAGTAAGTCAGGATCAGGTGCACGATGTCAATTAGTATATTTTCGATGTCTACAGTAATATGTGGAATATTATTTTGGAATGGAATCAATGTTGATTATTGTTCTGACATCTATATTCATTTGTTCTCCATTAATGAAAGATTTTTTTTATAAAATGGTTAAGTTACATAGTTTATTTACTTGAAAGTGAAAACTTAGGAAATTTTACTTTAGTGAACGATTGGCATGTTACATGTGGTATCAAAGCTATAAGGTTTAGCTATGGAACCTATGAGCTCATCATACTTTGGGTCCAATGTTATCTAATGTTTGGAAATTCTTTTGCCAAAATGGTGCACCTCAGGTAACTACAAGAAAGTCAATAATCAAGAATAAGCACTACCTGAAGGCCAAGAAGAAAAGAGAGGCCATTGTTCGAATAATTGAGGGTACCAACTATGACAATTCCATCTAGTTAAGCGACACTGGAACTTTTAGTCACACTCTTTCTCAGATTAGTGATGTAAAGAGAAAGATGAAGATGGAGGCCAAGTACAACTATCTACCTTCCATCTCACCAACAAAGTTTGGTTCCTTACCGCTCTCTAGGGATATGCCCTTGGCAGGAAGTGTCAGACCTACATTCATATTTAGAGACACTAGAGTTCTTTCAATGGTAGAAGTAATTGTAATTTCCTCAAGTAATGAATCTAAGGGTTATGTACCCTGCAACTATGTATCAGATCAAAAATCCAAAGGTTACTTTCCATTTTGGGATATATGTGAAAAAATGAGAGATGAACAACAATCTGTAGGGTATAACCCATTGAGTTATGTGTCTGAGAGTGAATCTAAGGGATACTCTCTACTTGACTATCAGAATAGTCACTTTATGTAATCAAAAGGATATTGAGGTCCTTGAGAATAATAAAATCATATGTTTATCAAAAATATTGTGCTTAAATATTATGTGGAATTCCTTATGTGTGAATGAATTCTCATTTAAGTGTTTTCCATAAGATAAATGATAACATGATTGAATCTAATATGGATGAACCTTTAGGTATAATCCGTTCTTGCAAAGATGGTGAGAACACAGACCAATTCTGGCAGAAGCCAAGAAGTTGGGCAAGAACTAGTAGGAGTTGAAGCTAGACTGGATCAAATCTTAGAAAGGTTGTGAAACCTAGAGCAAGAAATAAGGGTAAAGGATAGAGTACATAAGGAAGTTCCAAACAACAAGGAAGAGGGAGAAAACTCTTCTCACGAACATGATCAAACTCATGATCAAGAGAGAGAGAGAAATCACCTTCTCCATTCCAAGGAAACTAATAGGAAGGGTATGGCTTCTGAACTTTCTAGAGATATGAAGAAAATAACCCCACCCAAGTTTGAAGGAAGCACTAGCTGGGATGAAGTTGAGGCGTGGTTGGTCCATATAGAGAAATATTTTAAGATTCAAAGTTATTCTGAGGTCACAAAAGCCATATGGGGAGCTTACCAGTTAGCAGGAGAAGCCTCTAACTGGTGGATAAATAAGAAAATGGAACTTTTTCTTAGCTCACTGAAGGTTACATGAAATGAATTTGTTGAAATTTTCCATAAAAGATGATTACCCCAAACTCTATTTTGACAAGAAAATCACTGATTTTCAAAATTTGAGACAAGGTGAGATGTCATTTAATGAGTATTGGGAAAAGTTTACTCGTATGCTACGTTATGTGTATTAGAAAGATGAACATTTTCGCATAAGAAAGTTCATCATGGGGCTTAATATCTAGATCGAGGGAGAGGTAGATGTTCACGGTCCAACTACTATGGATCTTGTGTATGAGAAAGCAGTTAAACATGAGCATAAGGTCAAAGCTATCTCCATCCGCTAGGAAAATAGAAATTGTATGGAGATTGCGAGAGCTCAAGACAAACCAACTCCAAAGAAGGTTGAAGTTGTGCAAAATTCGTAGAAACAAGGGGGAAAAGGATCTCGTAATAGTTGAAAAGAATCAAGAAGGGAATGTAAGAGGAATGGTTCTAGTGGTGGGAATACCAATAATGCTAGTGGAAATGCTAATAGATTTGGAGAACTTGCAAGGAAGAAAGGACCGACTACTAGATGTTTCACATGTGGAGGAGACCACTATATTATTCAATGTCCTAATAAGGCTTTTGGGTCATGATCTTATGGTTACCCACTTCCTACCTAGCAAGCGATGTTCCAACAAAAGATTCATGTTGCTATGGATGATTGCCAAGCGGAGTATCAAGTTTCTCCAATAGAAACTCTAGGAATATTGTTTGTCTTACCCATTTCTATACTTATAGATACTGGAGCAATTGAATTTTTTTATTTCACCTAGAGTAGCTAAGAAATTTTCTAGAAAATTCGGATACATGGCAAAGTCTTGGGTTGTAGAATATGCAAACTAGACAAGAGCAATGGTGGAACAACATTTGTTCGAAGCTAGGATTGAGCTAGCTTGTTTTTCTATAGAGGTGAACCTATATGTCACACCCTTAGGATCTTGTGTTGTTATCCTAGGAATGAACCAGTTATGGAGACATAGAGCCAAGGTAGATTGCCATGTCAAAATAGTAGAATGCTTAGATGATCTTGGTAACCATGTGATGCTACAAGGGATACCTAGGGAGGTCAAGATACTTCAAATCTCTGTAATTCAATTGTTAAGGGATAAGAAGAAAGGATGCAAGCTCTTTACAGTCAAGATGGAAAATCTTGAAGATTATAAGGGATCTAATTCTCAAGAGAATATTGATAAATTTGGACCACAAAGCTTCCAAGAAATCGAAGAAGGAAAAATGGGGGAAACTAGAGTGACAGATATGGAGAGATATCCAATACTATAATTTTTTTCAGATGTATTTCCATAGGAATTACTTGGACTACCACCGAAAAGGATATTTGAATTCTCTATTGATATAGTTATAGGATTTGAACTTGTTTCCAATGTTCCTTACAAAATGACGACAATTGAGCTAATGGAGCTTAAGGCACAGTTGGATGAACTGTTGTCTAAAGGGTTGATAATACTAAGTGTATCAACTTGGGGAGCACAAGTAATCTTTGTGAAAAATAAGGATGGTACTTTGAATTTGTGCATAGATTATTGCAAGCTTAAAAAAGCTATGGTAAAGAACAAGTATCCATTGCCACACATTGATGATCTATTTGATCAAATGAGGGAAGCTTATGTATTTTCTTAGATTGATCTATGATCTAGATACCACAAGTTGAGAATTAAGGATGAGGACATCTTTAAGACTACATTCAGAACCAGATATGGACATTATGAGCTTACAGTTCTACTCTTTGGTCTAACAAATGCACCTGCAATATTTATGAACCTTATGAACAACGTATTCATGGATTGCCTAGATAAAATTTTCTTGGTTTTCCTAGATGATATTTTGATTTACTCAAGGAATGAGGAGGATCCTTGTAGACATTTAGAGGTAGTTCTACAATGACTGGGAGAACATAAGTTGTATGGAAAACTCTCTAAGTGTACCTTCTTTCAAAAGAGAGTGCATTATATTGGACATGTGATCTCAACAGATGGTATCTCAGTTGATCCAACTAAGATCAAGGCAGTGCTAAAATGGCCAGTGCCCAACAATGTCTCTGAGGTAAGAAGTTTTATGGGTTTGGAAGGATATTATAGAAATTTTGTTGCAAACTTCTCCAAGATAGCCTTTCCAATCACTTCTTGATAGAAAAAAGGGAAGTTTGAGTGGACATAAAAATTTCAAGTAGCATTTGATCTACTCAAAGAGAAGTTAACTACTAAACCAATTTTGAAAGTATCGGATCCTAAAGGAGACTTGATGCAAGAGCATCTATCAACAACATCAATTCATCAGGGAGCTTTTGTCCCAAACACTTTTTGGAGAAGATCAAATTGAACAAGGAAAAAATCCACTATACTTTTCACCAAATCATACACAATTCCACTTATTTCTTCATTCTACAAGGCTTCAAGACAACAAGTTAGTATTCCAATTTCACCAAAACCATAATCCAAACCATTATTAGCATCAAATTGACACAAAAACTTGATTAGAATCTTTGAAACAATCCATTATTCACTAAGGCATTCTTCTTTCCACATTGTTTCCCAAGCCCAAAAGACAATCATTCACATATTCTTGATTCAATCCTTTAACCAAACTTTGGAACATCCTTAAAAACTTCCCTAGATTAGTTTCATATCATAAGCATCTTTTCCATGTTACTGTTTCACAGTTACACCCTTACTAGTAGTCAATACACCATCTTGTACATTAGTTAAACATTGCCCAAATCATCAAATTCAACAAGATTTACCACTAGACTCCTCATCAATCCTTTAGTACACTTTTAACACCTTTACTTTTTCAGGTTCTCGATAGATCTAATCATCCAAATCACTGATCCATCATTAACATAGTTCATGCATTCAATCACCAATCTCCAAATAGCATAACAACATTACAAAAGTGGGTATATTAATCCATATTTATAGAAACTCCTTAATCCATTCATTGTTCAAGGGACCCATTTATATCAATAATAGCATATCTCAAATTCAAATACCATTGTTTTGGAAACAATCTTCAGTAACCTAAATTGTATTGTTGGAAATGTACTCAATTAGGTCACTTTTGTGAAGCAACTCACAACAAATCAACTCCAATCCATTAAATAACCACAAAAAGTCTTCATTTATGTCACAAAACTCATGGATAATCAATTTTTAGGGGCTCAAGTGCTCAAATACACGTTGATCTTTGAAACCCTTAATTATAGGCTTTATCAACACAAAAGAATCAGGGTTTAATAGAAATACCCATTACAATCCTCATCCTTCATTGAATATGCTTCAAAAACCTTAGAAAATACTTGCACCAACTATAAAAACCTTCTTTCACCCTTCATGTATGCATTTACATCAACTATTACCTTGGAGCCATTCATTTCTATAAGAAAACTCAAAAAATTTAACTGGATCAGCGTCTGCACTTTGCTAATATGCCTTTTCCTACCCTACCAACATACACACAATAAAGAAAAAACTCAAAACTTTCCATTCCACTGATTCACAAGGCTTCCATCGGTGGAATGGTTGCACACACTCTCTTTCGACCCTCAAACCCTTATTCTGGGTTTATAGATAGTTTTACAAAAAGTGACACAAATAGATGATAAATTCAGTAAAACCCCTCCAAGAAAGATTTAAAGGAAATAAAACTCACTAAACTACTACTCTTAATGATTATCAAAGCCTTGAGATTCAATACAAGTCGTACAAGGGCTTAAAACCACAGTAAAAGCTTTGTTTTGGCAAAACAGGGTATTCTTTATTCAAATTTGTTCAAAAATACAAAACTAATCTTCAATGATCACCTTTACAATGCTTAAATAGATGTTTCCAATCCCTTAACTTCTTTTCATCTTCCTTCATCGAATGCAACCCCCTAAAACTACCTCTTGACCTTTCAACTTCCTTGATTTTGTGCATTTTTTCTAATTTTTTTTTGCCTTTTTACATTTTAGCAACTTTACAATTCTTTCAAATTTTGCTTTTCTCCTCATTTTAACCTCCTAATGACCTATTTGATACTTAAAATACATTTATCATGACTTTACAAGACCTTGATTACATGCTTTCACATTGGAAATTCAAAATTTCAAGTTTTTGCCTTTTGAGGATAAGGTGCTCCTACACCAAGACTTCATTGTTATCACACATGCATCAGGAGAGGGATTAGGATGTGTTTTAATGCAAGAAGGGAAATGAATTTATTATGAATCAAGGAAGCTAAAACCCTATGAACTAAATTATGCATTGCATGATTTAGAGTCAACAACAGTGGTTCACACATTGCAAATGTGGAGGAATTACTTGTTGGGGAAACCCTTTGAGATGAAAATTGATCATCATGGGTTGAAATATCTATTTACTCAACCTAATCTGAATGCAAGATAGAGAAGATGGTTAGAGGTCATATCTGATTATGATTTCAATATCAGCTTGTGTACCTTGAATTTTACCCTACTTTAATGTGCAAAATAACCAAAAATGCAAATGATAAAATACTAAGGACACTTCAAAGATTAGCCTAAAGAGTGATAAAACAAGAAGAAAAATAGATCAAACGAGATGCAAATAGATTATACCCTTCCTTGTTGTTAAAGACTCCTTGGTTGGCCCTTGATTTGGATGACTTTGTGTGTTCCTTAGATGGCTTTTTGAATGGCTAAATGCAAGATTGAATATGCAAAATGATCAAATTGGATGGCTTAATGATAGAAAGTGCTTGAGAATGCAAATTGGCAGCATAAGGTTACTCAAATAAAAA
>VDFB02090532.1:0-51746 GCA_007258455.2 Sequoia sempervirens
CCAAAGACCCCTCAGGTTTTATTGTTTTTTTGCAACATATTCTAAGGTCATATAGAGGGAGTCCCCTCCAGGGTTTTTCTTGTTTGGGTGTCCCTCTCTCAATGTTATTTCTGATCAAGACCTTCCAGGGTTCATCCCATCAAGGTCCTTTAGGATCCACTTTGCTTCCAGTGAGATTACATGCAATTTGAGATCTTTCAATCCTAGGCCCCAAACGACCTTACTTTTATAGCACCAATCCCACCTTACAATGTGTTTCTTCTTGTTCCCTTTGCCATTAGACCATAAAAAGTTCCTGATTTTATTTTTAAATTCCTCAACCTGATAGTGCTAAATACCCAAACAAAGGCAAAGTAAATGCTATAGGAAGCCAAGATTTTCTGACAAACCTAGTGTAGACACGTCAAATTGACATCATTCATAATCATATCCACTTTTCAATTAAATAAACCAACTTTAATTGATTAATCTCCTAAGGTCATCCATTTAAATTGAATAAATTAACTTTATTTAATTTAATCCTATCATCATCCTTTTAAATCAACCTATATTTAATCAAATATGGAATCATCCTTTTAATTAAATAAACCAAACTTTATTTAATTAAATCACCTTTCATCTCCCTTTTGATTTAAATAAATCAAAGTATTTAAGTCAAATGGATCAAAAGCATCTAACATCATCTTTAATAATCTAATCCTGATTAATTTAAATCTAATCACCCATCACATCCTCTAGCTTTTCCCACTTGCACAAATAAATCAATTTATTGATTTATTAATTCATCATTTTCTTTCAACTTGGCATAAAAATGGAATATTCCCTCAAGTTTGAATTCAAAAAAAAGTTGACATGTACATCCAACAAAGCATTTAAGAGGTCTTACATGTCTCTTACATGTCCCTTTGCAAAGGTCAAAATCAACATTGACCAAAATGTGCTCATTCCTCAACCACTCACAATGTGACAAGTGGCTTCATCTCATTGAGAAAATCTTTATCCCACATTGCTCTCTTATGAGCATTCTTTCAACTTGAGAATCTATAAGTAGAGGGCTTATTCTTCATCAAATCATCCACAATTTTCATGCAAAGTTATTCTCTTTAATTGAGAGCTAATTTTTCCCATTTCATAGCATCTACAACAATCTTCATCATTTAGCTTATCTAAAAGGGTTGGGAAAGGGCTACTTTCCACATCAAAGTAGCACCAATCCCCCTATGAGATGATGTTTGAGTAGTTTAGGAATAGATTTCATGATTATATCATTTATAATTTCATGTTAGCTTGATGATGTTATTGTTCCCTTTACATTTGCTCAACAAATTTCATAGGGAGAGTGATTATCTCATTTGTTCAATGTTGACAAACTTCTCCATATTTGTCAATCTTTGATAAAATGTAAGGTTTTTCCTCTCACATTTGGTGTTCACCGTTTATTTCAAGCATTAGATAGGAAATAGAAACTATGGTGTTTAGTCTTAAGAACGTGGACTCCAAGAGTTCCATTGGAAAAATATTGATATTTGACTGCAGTATTCACTCATATCTTGATTTAAATCATTTATTATTCACTCATATCTAACAATTATTTTCCTTGTGAGAATGCATTTAAATCAGGAAAAGCTACTAAATGTGAGAAGTGACTAGGAGGTGTAGAACTACTAAACGTAGTCTTAATACGTTAAAAGCTAGTTTATGGTTGTGAGAGCTCTTTATATGCAACCAACAATGGACTCTTATTATTCTGAACTGTACTCCACTATTTTGTGTGGCCATCAGGAAGATTGATCAGCTCATGAAGTATGTGTAGCATGATCAAGTGATTGCTTGCAAATGTGGTAGTCCTGTGTTCTTAGCATTAAAGTTGTAACTGAATATGACAAATTACTTTACATGTCCATGGATTCCCATATCTATATTGGGCAGGCACAAGCAGGGAGCATGTTCTCCCTGAGATCACATTCTTTGAGGCACAATGTCAAACAGATCATGCCTTGCCTATGCTTACACATTTTACACACCTTCCTTATTGAGAATTTCTTCTGCCATTAGTTCATACGCTTTGTCTATACCTACTGCTAGTAAGTTCACGTGCCTTGTCTTTATCCTTGTCGGTTAGCTCATACATATTGAATGTCCATTGTCAAGAAGTTCATGCGCCTTGTCTATCCATCTGCAGAATTCAAACATTCTTTACCATGCTCCCATTTCTCTGTGACAATTTTTTTTAAAACACGTGACATTTGCAAGTGTATTGGGTAGGAATATTAGGTATGAGCACAAAATTGGTAGGGAGCACGTTAACTGGTTAGTTTTCTAGCTATCATTGGCTGTCATCTACAACACTGTTTGGTTTTCTTCTGATTTTTTTTTTTTGGAAAAACACCAAAAACAACTCCTAACACATAGAGTTAGGGGACATCGCATTTAATGTCTTCTCCTTTGTTTCCATATGCATATTGGCTTGCATGAATGGTCTGGCAGTCCATACATCAACCTGACAAAAGTAGGTATAGTGAAATGATGGGAATTAATATGTTGAGATTGAAGTCTGGCTATGCCATTAAAATGAATTGATGACTTGTATTTATTCTTCACAATTTCCTCTTGATTATTTCCACCTATCTAGTCTTAGGCTGATATTTCTGACAGAAGCATTAAATGTCCAAAATCTGTTGGAAATATCTCACAAACTTCAGAATCAAAATCTGTCTTTACTTCTATTTAATATCAATTGTTTCCATAAATAGGAAGAAGCCAATATTTATCTGACTCAATCTACTATCTCTAACATATTTACTTCTTGCAGGTTAATCTCTAACACATGATCTTGAATGAAAAAAATTTCATTTTTTCATATTTTGATTTTGATCTAAGAAGATCTTTGTGTTTATGGCGGCTATGTGGGTATGTCATCTGCGTATTTGAAAGGTATTATTTCTTTGACAAATATGACTTTCAATCATTCAAATTGTTTGCTGATATGTTTGTATTGCTACATTTATTAATGGGAGAATTCTTACAGTGACATAATTACTGGAGAACATTAGGATAAAGGTCGAATTGACAAATATATATCTAGATGCTTCACTATCAAAAACTTATTGTTGACTCAGCAAGTTGCAATTGACTAAGTTGTTAACACTACAAAATTGAATAAGTTGATATTGGAATCAAGCATTGGACTTAAGCAAAAGCAAATAGATTTGAGTTGGAGAATTGGGTAGCGAAATTGAAAAGAGCATTTTTTTTTAAATGATTGAGTCTAAAGTATCTATTACTACTTTTTTTTCTCTTTTAACATCTGATTGGCTTAAAATAGAAAAAGTAAAGTTCAATTTTTCATGACACATGCTTTCTTTAATTGTTGATCATCAGGGTTATTTATTGTTTTTTTTACCTTTGTTTGTAGTCCTAAATGGTTTTGTAGGTTGATCAAATCGGAGATAAGGACTTATGATGGCATCAATATCTCATGATACCAAGTGTTTTTGAACACTTTAGTGTTGTTTAACACTCTTAGAGAGTCCATAAAGCTCTCTTAAAGATTTCTTTCCTTTCTTATGCTCTTAGGGTGCTAGATTTCTTTTGGAGTGCAGGTGATCCCACAATGAGTGGTTTACAATTTTTGGCCAAACTAGACGATTTTTTTTAAACTAAATCTTCATATTCGGGCACCTATAGTGGTTAAACTGTGAAGAATTTGAAGATGATGCAAACTAGAGTCTCGTCACATTTTGTCTGCAGATTCCAAAAATATTTTTTTCAAAAATTTTGGAATCAGATTCCACTTCTTTTTCATCTCCCACAAAAATTGGTTTTTTTCAAAAAACAACATTTTTAAAAAGTGACGCTTTTACCGTATAATGCATAATTTTTTTACATGGGAAAGGATAAAATTCTAATTATTTTGAATTTAGATTCATAACTCCAATATCTAGTGCTTCACTTGGTTAGATAGTTTTATTGAATATTTTTCTTAATCAAGTTTCAAAGTCAAGCCAATTACAATTCGAGGAAAGCGAAGACCTTCATTTTGATGAAAAACCTATGTTTAATAAAAACTAAAAAAAAAATACATAATAAAACCAAAACATATTAAAACTATATTCATTGGATAGCTTGTTGCGAGGACTACCTAATTTCAGTTGCATTTTTGAAGTCTCCATCATCTTCATCTTCAACCCGAGCTCCAAAGTGCAAAAATTTAGATGTTTTTTTGTGTCTGGGGATGAGGAATAAAGGGGGTTCATTGAACCCCCTTCTATAAGGGTTTGATGGTATTTTGGCGGAAAAGTATTGAGGATTTGACCGAACCTAAGGTTCAAATGTCTCTGAACCCCTAAGATCAGTTTTTTGTCATGCATTCATTTTTGTGAGTTTTCCTTCCTCCACTTCAATTGTAAACCACTATTGTGGCTTCACCCATCTAAAAAGAACAATTCAAATTCTCTTACTACAAAAGGCTTAAAATGAATCTTAGGACAAACTCACTACATTTTGTTTGAGGCTAAAAAAATTGAACAAGACAAATTTCACACTTCTTTTGGTGTTTAAAAAGGATTCACTTTTTCTTTGGGATTTAAAACAAACATGTTTCTTTTATGCTTTGTAATCTTTTTTGCAAAATAATCTCATCTAAAAAGGTGTATGGACTTCTCTTGTGCTTCACAATGATCTTGAGAATCAAAAGTATTTTTGATGACATTAAGTTGCATAAAAGATTACCTCCACACTTAATTTTGGGAACTAAAATTAAACAAAGCTTGTGAGTGTGAGTTAGGTATATCGCGTGTGTTCTCCCTTTGTTTCTAAACAAAGGTTGATCGAACTACGAATATGCTTTCTTACTTTTGTTTACCTTTAGAGGGGCATGCCTAAGAGACACATTTGAAAGGAGAACTCAAAGGTGACTCCAACTGGTTTTTCATTTAGGTCGGTATATAAATGGATAAGAGTAAACTGTCAAGTCCTCATGGTATGTAGGCCTTAGCCGTATAGTGTCTTTATGAACAGGGTACTACCATAAAGAGTATAAGTGCCCCTAGTAGGATTGATTAAAGCCTTTAGTGGCTTGCTAGACGCTCGCAAGGTACCATGTCCCCAATGTCATGTCATTAAGAACCTTGTTTGTGGCAACAGTCCATCCAATGAGTTTATCAAAGTGGTACATTGGAACTTAGATTCCAAGAAGTTACTTGCCATGCGCGATCTTGGTTAAAATATAGAGGGTAAGACTTCATTCTTAACATACCTTTATACTTTTTCTTTGGTTGCATGAAAAATAATCTCTTCTACTATGAAGGGCATGAGGCAAGACCACTAAGAAAAATGTACCAATTGAGCTAGGATGTTATATTGCTTGTGAGTCAGTTTGAAAACATAGTGCTTGTATCCAAAATATTGAAACCAACATTCAAATGAATCATCAAAATTTCAAACCCTTTGTAAGGAACAAATACCTTTGAAAATTCCACGTGTTATTGCTTGTCCCTAGGGGTTATTATCCCTAGAAGGCTTCTAAACATTCAGACCTATATCTCAATTTGTTCATTCCAAAGTCAACAATAAGAAACTATGCTCTTGAAACCTTGATTTTCACATAATGGACCTTGTGGAAGGAAAAGGAATTAAGACATAGACATTCAGTTTGAAAACTAAGCAAGAAGTGTGTTTGTAGTAAAAGAAATTCATTAACCAAGATTAACTCAAATTGAACCCCACACATGTGCTTGTTTATCTTTTTATCATTTTTCAAGAAAACATTGGTCTTTTGATTTTGAATTACTCTTAGAGAAAGGCATGTTCTTCACTATCTTGGCCTAGTGAACAAGTCCTTCTTAGGTTCATTTAGGATCAAATCAAACACTTCATCCATCCCAAATATCTATCAAAATCCATCCCACAAACAACTTTAGAACTTCAGAAACATCATTATCTAGACTTGGGTACATCCTTAAACCAAATCAAAATCATTTGTTTAATTAGGTGTGTGGGAATACATCCTTTCTCATACATTTAATTAAATTAGTAATCCTTTGAACAAGTTCATCCTAAGATCACATCTAACATCTTAGGGTTTACAAGTCCATTATCCAAATCCAATCAAACCAATAAAAATCAAATCCCAAAGTCTAGCATTGATCCAAAGTTCCTAAATGTTCAACACTCATATCATTCCCCCCTTTTTCATCCTTCATCTCATCATTGGTCCTAAACACCTTAGAGGTCACTTTTACAACAAGTTCAAAACACAAGAGGAACATGGAATATAAACTTGATCCATATATCATGAGTAATCCAAGTCAACCAAACTATCAAAGCCTTACAATGCCCATTGATTTTCAAAACTCACATTTATACAATGCATTCATGGGATCATTATCTCCTACAAACCTCAATGGTACAACAAATGTGAGTCTACCCAATCTAAATCTTGGAACACCTTTTCCCATGGTAGATTTAAATCAAAGTCCAAACTTACCAGTCTATCCACCAAACAATCAATGCATGAGTCTTCAAAGGACCAACATCATCCCACTAAATCCATACATGCCAAAAGTGAATATACCAAGTACAAGATTACCAAAAATAGATCCACACTTGGTAAACTTTGGGATAAATATGTTTGTGCATCAAAGAAATGTTGTTCAAAGTCCAAACAATATGTTACCAAATCCATGTATTGATCCAAGTCAAGGTAACACCATGAAAAATTAAAGTTACCTAAATCAAGGCAATGTGATTCCCAATAGCAACAATGTTCAATTTCGGCCTATCATGCCAAATTTGAACATCATCCCAAATCAAAACATTATCCAAAATCGAGATTTCCGCTGATCTCATTCAAAACCACAAGGATGCCATCCCGTCTGCTTGAACAAAAACCAAATCCGGCTATAATAAAGGGATTCGAGATCAAAATCAAAAGAGATCGGAATTTGGCAAGATCAAATTTCTGCACTACCAAAATAGTTGAGTCATTGCACCAAGAGACATCTCCCACCACCATTACCCATATCCAACATCATTCCTTGGTTTAGGGATTACGCTTTACCTAGCACCAATCGCTCCATCCAAATCAATCCACCTAACACCAATCAATCCATCACATCAAATCCTTTAAAAATACCATCGACATTGCACCAACAAATGGTATCTAATCAAATGACAACATCAATCTTGACAAATCAAAATATGGTCTCCCAAGGATCTATCACCTCGGTCATTCAAACCATTCCTATCACCTCGATCACTCCAACCACCCCTATCACACCCATCATATCTCAAACCCTCATGATCACTCCAAACGTATCTCAACAACTTGTCACTACATCCAACATGATTCGAATCGTCACCACTGCCACCAAAATAAGCGGCAAGACAATATAAGATTGGCTGCAAAGAAGCTCAATAGGCCTACCGAGAGCCATCCAACAATATCTAGCCACTAACAAGCACAATCTCAGGCTCAGAGTGCGAAGGCACAGGCCCAAGCCACACTACAAGCCCAGCAAGCACAAGACCAGCCTTGGTGCAGGCATGGCCCAAACCACACTACAAGCCCGAGACAAGCGCAAGCTACAGGCTCAGGGTCTGGTCACAAACTAAATCAATACCAAGCCCAACAAGAAAATGGTGTTCAAAATCCCAACAAAATGTTAACAACTCCATGTATCAATCCAAGTCAATGATCACATGATCAAGACCTATCCAACAACAAACACATGGAAGATGTTTCTACCTCATCCGAAGATCAAATAAACATACACCAAGAGTCACCTTTTGATCATGATAAGAATCCTTCAACAATATCTGACAATGATCTATTTCAAGGAGTGTTAACTTTATTTGATCTTGTAATCAACAATCCATCGACCAATGATCATGTTGAAAATGTCTCTACATCACCTAATATGTTAGAAGGACATATACTCGAAAATTTATTCCAAAAGCATGATCAGCGTCTTTTCACCAAGGTCAACAAGGTCCTTTCCAAGGCATGTTTTAGATATTGAAGGAATCTTCAACTCAACATTTGATCCAAGTCCACTCAAAGATAAAGAGGATATTGAGTCATTTCCCATGCCTAATGAAGATATCCAAGAACCCTTTATAAGCAATCCATCCTTTGAAATTGACCCATGTCAAGAACTTGATCCAAAGCATGTCGAAAGCAATTCTGAAATCATTCAAGATCAAGAATTTGTATCTCCAAGCTACTACAATGATCTAATGGACACTCTCCTATCTATACAAGATCTCACAAATGATGATCACATCCACATAACACATACTCCTCCATCTACCTGTAGAGTTCTCGGGTGGACCGTAGATGATCTTCATTCAAAGCGGGATTCGCTGCTCGACATTGTTATTACACAAAGAAGCGGGTTATCTAATTCCTATAGTCAAACAGAAAGTAGTCAACATCGCGATCGGACATATCCCAAATTGGTGAAATCATATATGAAAGATATCCTTGGCTAACCACTCAAAAGAAACAAGTCGGAACTCAAAACTTTGTGAATATATTATGAAGTCAATAAGAACGTAAAATTCCGTAACATCATCTACAATGGTCATTTTATCAAATAATGCATTCTAAACAAGAAGCTCTCAAAATGAGTGGAATCAAAGCATGAAAGGTACTACTACTACCACCACCATACTAGGAAATAAATCTCAAGAAAATGTCAACATAGGAAGCACGAAGAATCCTTATGATGAAACCAATGCTAATACTACAACTAGCCGTGTCATGAATCTTCATCCACCCATCACCCCATCCACTAATTCGGACCAACATCAAAAGAAATATTTGAATCAAAGCACAAAGAACATTATCAAAGAAAATGCAGTTGGAAAGCATAATTGAAAAATCAAATACAAATGGATACCAAAAAATACAAAGAAAGATCATCCCCATCAAACTCCATCAGTCAAAGAAACTATGGGGAAAAATAAAAAAGGGAAAAGTATCCATCAAATATATCCACAAAAGAAAAAGAATGCTTTTCAAGTGACGTACAAAGTGTATCAAGCAGTTGGTTCTAATTCCAAACACACTTTCGTATCCACCCATCATTTCTCATCTTCCCAAGTTTGAAGAGTCAAAAGTTCCAAACTATCAACCAATCCATCTCTTATCCCTAAACACACTCCATCCACACCTCCACGCATAATATCCAATTCTCACATTGACCATGTGTTGGAAATGGCCCTTCATCATAAGGATTTAGAAGGAACTCTATCGTGAGGTGCGCACAGAGATAGAGTTAACTCCGATATCAACAAAGCTAGTCAGGAATCTCAAAAGTTGTATTTGAGTGCACGTATCTTGGGAAAGAAGTTTCGTCAAGTAGGCTATCAATGGCACATCATGATAGAAGCATCTACATCGACACCACCAAGTTGTTGAGCATGAGCTTAAAATATTTCAAAAAAACCAAAAATATCCAAAAAATATGAAAATTCAAAAACAAAAATTGGAAAAAGGATTGAAAACAATAAAGAAAAAAAAATTGTCCTCTAGTGGAAACCGCATGGGCGGCTCTTTGGGAAAGACTATGACGAAAACCTAGAAAATAGGCATCATGTGTAGAATCAGGCATCTATGTGCGCATTCAAGTGAAAGCATCTCATCCCATCCATAAGAGATCTAGCATTCCATCCATCTCAACCATAATAAATCCATTCATCCATGAGCGATTTATCCAATCCATATGCATATGTCTACATCTATGCAAATTCAAATTAGGTCAACACTAAGCATTCCTATAGTGGAAAGGAAAGAAATTGGACCACACCACATGTTAAATCGGACCCAAAACATACATATACACTGCACCAAGTTTCGACAATCACCAAAGCAAATCCTTAATTACTATAAACACCCAAGGTTGGTCGAACCAGTGTAAACACCATTAAGATTTTTAAGTACTCACTTCCTCAAATCTAATGACAACCCATGGACCACACACAACACTTGAATACAATCTAGAATATACCACAAACACCCTGAAATCCAACAAATTCCTTCACAACAATTTTCACCTGAAGAATGTCCATACCTAGTACACTTGGACAACTTTCCATACACTATAACCCAAGAAATCAACTTTCAAAGCACCAAACCATAAAAAAAAATTGACTGAAGGTAGATATGATCATTATTAGGACATTTCTAGAATTGCAAGACCAAAAACTAGACTCCGAAGAAATACAAAGCAAAACCATTTTTCCTAGAAACCACTGCAACATAGTTCACATACTGGTGAACACATCACTCTCTGCACAACGAACCAAACCAAAAAATTATGGATATAGAAACACCTCTGACCAATATATCCAAATCGAAAAAGAAAATCTTCAACCATGAAGAAATGCAAAGAAAAACTAGAACACTGCACTGTACACCAAACCACCTCTACAACACACTATTTTCCTCTTTTATTCAAACTTTCTCAAAATAACTTGGAAACCAAGTACCTGAGACACATACTCATCATCTTCAATACTTTCTCATCATCACTTAAACCAATGTAATCCACAATTAGAAGCTTATCAATTCAACACTAGAGGTTGACACTAGTAGAACTTACTAATGACAACATAATGAAACTAATCAAAGCATCAAAACAACTTCTCAACTATCATCAATCATTAGTGAAAACACGAACACAATCCTACAAAAATATCCCCCAAGCTTGTTGACATCAAACACCAACTACTCATACTTGCAACAATCTCACTCTTTGTTATTGATGGCAACATATTTTGTGAAAAACCATAAACAACAAATAGTTTTGATCACCAACATACTGCTCCATATCAAATCTTTCTCTTTCTCAACTTATCCTTCACATTACTTACATCATACTCTCCTTTACATTATCTTCCTTTCTTAACATTCTTATATTTCACATTTCTTTCTCTTCCCCTCCTTTGACATTGATGGAAAAGGGAAATACTATGCATCTCTTTCCCCCTTTGTCATCAAACATACATACTTTCTCTCTTGTCTACTCTGTATACTCCCCCTTAGGAGCACACAAAAAAAATTACCAACTAGAAACCACTACACATATCCTTTAACACAGCTAACAAAGGACAAAAACAACCTACACCAACACTAAATCCCCCTGACCACAACAACCAACAAGGTACTACCTACTCCCCTTGAGAGGTAGCCTCCAAAATTAGTCCAAAACAAGGAATGAATCTTGAAATCCACTGCACTGATGCATATCCTTATACATCTAGTTCAAAGGAGGGGTAATAACCCCTAACTTCTCTCAAAGATACTCAAAAGTATCCTTAGGTAGAGCCTTAATGAATATATTAGCAATTTGATCCTTTGTAGGAACATACTAAAGATTCACTTCATTCTCTGCAACCTTATCTATCAAAAAGTGATATTGGATTGAGATATTTTTTGTCCTTGAGTGCATCAATAGATTCTTTGAAATGCTAATGGCACTTGTATTATCACAAAAGATAGAAATTGGTTCATCATATAAAAATCTAATAGCCTTCAAAGTTTTCTTCATCCACAACACCTATGTGTAGCAAGATTCTACTACAATATATTCTTCCTCTGTATTAGATCTAGATACTGGATCTTGCTTCTTGCTCATCCATGACACCAATTTGCATCCAAGAAGGAATGCACCACCACTTGTACTTTTCCTATCATCAACACTTCTTTCTTAATCTTCATCTGTATAAGCACTCATAGAAAAATTAGAATCCTTTGGGTACCACAAGCAATGTTATAGAGTTCCTTCAAGTATCTGAATATCCTCTTCATTGATACAACATGTGACTCTTTAGGATCTTATTGAAATCTAGCCACAAGACAAATTGCATGCATGATATCCAATCTAGTAGTGCAATTAGATATAGCAGTCCTCCAATCATTGATCTATACTTGCTTTGATCATTCTTAGGAGATTCATCATTCTTACTTAGCTTGGAACCAGTAACCATAGGAGTACATACCAGTTTAGAACTATCCATTCCAAATGTATTCAACATTTCCTTGACATACTTTGATTGTGAAATAAATATACCTTTCTCTTTTTAATTGATTTACAACCCAAGGAAGAAATTCATCTCCCCAAACATAGACATCTGAAACTCTTTCTACATCTCTTCTATAATTTTTTTGTACATAGCTTCATTTCTTCCAAAAATACAAGATCTACATTCAATATCTTCTAAAAGAATATCCAAAGGATCTACATTCAATATCTTCTAAAAGAATATCCAAAGGAACTCAAATTGATTTCATACCATGTTTAAGATTTGGATATGGAGATAGCCACCTAACATCTAGAGGCCTAATGAAAATCATAAGATACCGAGAAGATCAATATGACATGAATAAATTATATTCCTATTAAAGAATGCAAATAGAATGAATATGGACACAAGATTACAAAGAGAACACCTTGGTTGTATAGGACAAGGTGAGACATAGGACAACATAATATTATGGAAAGTGTTTTAATCTTATGATATGAGACCTAAAGTGATAAGTATCATATATGTACCCTAAGTAAACTTAAGTGATAAGATGTGAAAAAGACCTAATAGTAAAACTAGTTAGACAATACCCCTATTCACACCAACACAAAGAAATATATCAAACATGAGTTTAGCCTATTGGCTTTAGAAAAATGGTCAAACTGAGATTGTGAATAAATTTCTTTAGACTTATAGAAGATGTTGTAAGTCTAAGAAATGAGGACAATGACCTAGGTGGTTTCCTTTATTTGAGTGGTGGCATAATGATAATTATCACAATGCTTCCAAGATGATACCATACAAGGTGCTCTATAATTTCTCCTACATTCTTTGACTACTTGCATTCTAGGTTCTTCTAGGCTTAAAGCAATCAACAAATCCCCTACCAAACAAGACAAAAAATTTAGGGTGCTTAAGAATTTAATTTAATATACACACAAAATCACATGAAACAACATATGGATTGGCATAAGAAAAAACATACCTTTGCATTCTGTGATAGGGTATTTTTACATCATTAGTCTCACAATCAAACATCATTACATGAAAAGATAGGTTATAAGTTGTTGAAATTTTTTATAGCCCTTATTTGTGGTGCAACACATTGATGAGATGGTATACAAAATTAATCCCACCCTCTTCTAAAATCCACCTAGTTTTTTATGTCTCTTGCCTTAAGAAAGAGCTTGAGAAAGTTGCAAGACTACTAATAGAAATACCAATATTAGATGATGAGGGATCCATATTTTTATAATTAGAGGTCATAATGGACAAGCATTCCAAGAAAATTTACTCCTACAAGTAAAGATAAAGAATACAAGCGCACACAAGTTAAGCTATTTACACTTACGAGCTAAACACATAGATACCTTCCAAATAGCTTGCATGCAATAAACTAAGAAAATAAGAAATTTGAGAGGGTGATGCAAGATTATGCCAACCCTAGGGTGCTCCTACATTAAGTGGTCTTGTATGCTTAAAAAATATTACAGAGGCTTGAGAAAACTAAAACATTAAAGTGGAATTAATGTCAACAAAATTGTTAGCCCATTTGGAGCATTTCTTTTTAGTAGATTTTTGTGGGAATTACATTTGATAGCATAAGAAATTGTTAGAAATTTTTGAAGAATTTGTTGTAGTATGAAGCTCCTTTCTACACACATTTTTTTGTGATTAAATGGTGTTCTTTTTTATGTTCTTCATTGTGTAAATAGTTATGTGTTCTTTTTTAAATCAATCATTGTGACAATTTCCTTTGTGTGAAATGAAGTCCACTTCCATATTATATGGTACATTTTTACTCATACAAAATTTTCCTCTATTTAAAGCTTCCTTCCAAATTTTTATATTTATTCTTATTTCTTTTTTTTTGTATTAAAAATTTTTAGAAGAAACATTACAAATTAAATAAATAATATTCCAACAAAGGGATTGAAGAAAGAAGGACAACAAAGTCGAAAAACATCACCAGAAGAAGCATACACATCTATGAAAACCGGTAACACTATCCCAGTTGAGATAATACAACCAAAAATACAAAATTCACCACTAATGATGAAGCCTAGCCTAAAGAAGAACACTAATAGTCGCACAACTTTGAATATCAACCAAGTTGCAACTAACATTACAATTAGAAATGAAACTAAACAAAGTCATTACACTTTAAACTTAAAATTTTATTGTAAATATTTACCACCATGAAGATCCATTACATGTAGCTGCAAAAACTAATGTCTAATATCATCCAAACGTTTGTTGATACCACCATTTTTGAGCCTCATCTTCCCCTACGAGCATAAAATGATGAATTAAAAGATGATGTTATAGTAAAAATTTAAAATATCTATTTCCAAATGCAAAATGTGATTAGAAAACACTGCTAAACATTTGATTTTCCATAAATGTGGAAAATAACATAGTCTCATACAATCAACAACTATATCATTATGAAGATTAACATCAAGTAATGCTTCTTTCCAACATAAGGCATGATCAAACATAAAAGGTAACTGACCAAAAATTATGTTCCATTTTACCCTTGCTCTAATGTAGACCCAAAAAATATGTTTAATGGTTTCACCCCGCTGACAAAAAGGGAATTTGGCTACTTGAATTTTCAAAAATTTTATCCTATCGCCTACAAGAAAATTATCGTGTAAAATTTTCTAAGTCAGAAGTTGTGCATTGGCCTCTGCCTTGGATAGCAAAATTTGTGCACTTAAACTTCTCCATTTCCTTTTCCTGAAAAATTACAACTCCATTTTATGTTGAGTCTTGGATTTAGCTTCATACACTGGAAGACTTAAAGTAGGCATCATCTTCAAAGGGAATAAGAAAAGCCATTTATCAATCCCGACAATCCTTGAACACAATTTACCAATGTAAAAGGGTGTGCACCCTTTCATAATAAAATCCACTTGGGAACCAAAGAGGTGATAAATACCATGAGAAAGCTTTAAAGACTTGTTTAAGAATTTGAATACATTCATAATAACATAATTAGGCCCAATCTATTTTTTTATTTTTTGATATATATTACATAATCTACTATAAGGTATGTTACAAGTCAATAAAATAAGAAGCCCTTAAGTGGGGAAAAATTTAGAAAAGTTCGAGTTTAGAAACTTAGTAAAATTTGAATGGTTAATGTATATTATTTCAAAGTAGAATGAATCTATATGGAATTAGATACGAATTTCCTAAACTACTAGGTTTATTTATATATTAAAAAAGAAAACTATTTGGTGAAATTTGGAATTTCAATGCAGTGGTACTTAAATTTGATGGGAAAATAGTAAAATTATTTTGACCACCATAACCACAATAAATTGATAATATTTTTTTATAATATTTTAGATATAAGTAGGGACTCATGTCTGGATGTGATGCATATTTTTTTGTAATTTTTTTTCCAAGGAAATAATTAATTATGATTTTTTTATTACAACTTTTAAAAAATATAAAAACTTGTATGTGTGACCACCTTAACTTGGTCAAAACTTCATGAAATTCAATTTTTTTTAATCTTATAATTTTTGTCTACGGAAATAGAATGTGATGCATGTTTTGGATTCAAAAATGTATTACCATTGAAGAAGTTATAGATGTTTTTAATAGGAGCCTGCTAGTGGGACTTTAATAGTCATAATTCAAATAGAAAACACATAATAATTATTTGTGAATTCAAAGTAAATAATAATTTATATTGAGGTCGGAAAGATAGAGAGTCTCCTTTAAAACCCTTTTTCGTTTCATCAATTTTGGGTAAAAAATTCCTTGACCCACACCTACATATATCGCAATGCTACTTTTGGCCCATCATGATCCTGCACATACCCATAAATATGATGGTATGTGTAGGGTATGGGCTATGTCTTGAGGAGATATCATGGAAAAAATAGGCCCCACAGTGGCAAAAAATTGAGAAAAATCGAGTTAGACAACTTGACATAAAATTTGAATAAGTTATCTCTATTATTTCAAAATATGTAAAATTGAATTTGCTGCTCGAACAAGATGTAGTTTCTAAACTACTAGGTTTTCCTTTAAAGCCTAAATTTTAAATTTCAATAATGTAGTAGTATAGAATTTCAAAGCGAAAAAATAAGTATTAGGTCCCCAACCGATATAATACCCCTCATGTTTGTTATTTGGACTTATTATTTTTCTATGCTTTGGTTTGATACTTTGAGATTGTGATAGTACTATTTATTGGTTGGTTTGGTGGATTGGTTGGATTGGACTGTTGTCATTTCGTTTGGGGACATGAGATGGTTCCATGACGTTATGGTTGGTGGTGATTTGGTTTGGAGTAATATTATTATATTTCATGGTGGATTGACATTAGTTTTATAGTGTAGTTGGTTGGATGGGTGTTCATATATTCATTGTAATTGTTGGTTGGAGGACAACACTGTTTGTGGTGTGCTGCTATCTTCCCGATTCCTTCCTCAAATCAGATGGTTTTGATTTATACACATGTTTCTGATCTTTATTGTTGGGTGGGTAGTGCCGGTTGCATTTGGCTTGGTAGGTTGGGGCGTCAGTTTATTTGGTGAATGACAGGGGATGACGAGTCACCAGGTCCACTTAAAGCCATCGATTGAGTGGTATTGTGCGTCTTTGTTTTTGTCATTTTTACAATTTATTATTGTAGTCTGTGTGAGTGTATTTTGGTATTTATTTTACATTGATGTTTTGTATGATGTTGTTTATATAATGAAATGATGTTAATAAACATTATAATAGTGTTGGCATAATTTGTATTTAAATATAAAAAGGTCTTATATTAAAAGTCATGTGATTTATTTAAAGTGTTAATTAAATTATTTAAGATTAGTATTTTGTTAATTTAATTAAATAAGCTTGTTGAGGATAATTATGAAATAAATTATTTAAATAAATGAAATTGTGTGAATTGCAAGTAAAGCTTGCAAAATCAAAATTAAAACATAAAGTATTGTTAAATGGGAAAAAAATCAATAAAAGAAAAGAAAAGATAAAAAAGACCAATGAGTATTGAGTTTGGCTGAAAAGCTGGAATTAAATTGGAAAATTTCTTTTAAATTGGATTTTTAGAAGCTTTCGAAAAAGAGGAGATATATTTTTATTTAATTAAAAAATTGCGAGTTTCTCATTCACGGGAAAATTTGGACAGAAGTTGCACAAAAATAATAATTCTAAATTATTGGATCTTCTGGAGTTTTCTGGGGAATTGTTTCATTTTCTTTGATAGTACTAGGGAGGTCCTTCTGAATAGAATATTAGATTAGAAATTTGAGCAAGGAAAGTTGGAGAATAAGTTTTGAAGGCAGGAATGAGAGCTCTTCGAAAGGCTATCTGGATCAAGCTAAGCTTCATCAGATTTTCAACAGCTCAGGACTCTAGGTTCCATTTGCTTCTTCTTTAGTTTCCTAATTCAAAAGAAAAATAAAAATAGATATGTTATTCTATGAATGAAAAAAAGAAGAAAAATTTTGGGATTTAAATTATTGAATAGCAAATCTTATGGAGGAAATTAAACTTGTTTTCTGAAAATGCTCTGTGTTCTTACAATTTGACTATAAAAAGAAAAATCTATCATTGAATTTTGAAAATATGTTCTTGATTTCCTTAAAATTTTGTTAAGGGAAAATAAATCTCCCTCTGTAATAAAAGTTATTTTGAATATATATATATACATATATATACATATATATATATGAATTTATATATATATATACATATATATATATTTTTCTTTATTTTTGTTGTGAGTATACTACTGCACAGTTCATGTGTTGTGAACATATATATATATATACATATACATTTAAATACCTTATGTAATTCAAATTTTTGTCTTGTCCGACTATCTGTATTTATTTATTTTTTTGGGCCGAATCCTTGTGAAAATAGTGTTGTTGAAATGTTTATATAAAAAAAATTTAAAAAATTAATAAATTGTTTTATTGGGTGAAGGACGGCCGAGGAGCCATACATACCTCCTCCTGTATGGACAGTGGCACAATGAATCTATAGGCACTTTGTATTACCAGGTGATGGACTTCTCCTTTACTATGATCCTATGAACTGTTGTGTAGTCCCCATACGGCAGTGATAAACTATGATTTTTTATTTTATTTTTCTTTATGTTTTAAATTGTTTCATTTTAAACTTATATATATATGTATGTATGTATATATATATATATATATTTATGAATGTTGTATGTACATTATTTTCATATATGAATTGATTGCGTAGGAAATTATTTAACTCTTCAATATTTAATGAATTATATTAAAAGAAATTTATATATATAGAATATAAATAAAGATATATTTTGTTGATGCTATATATATAATTCTAAGTTGTTCTTGGAAAAGTGATATTCTTGAATTATTATTTTCATTTTGAAATTTTCTTTATTGGAGATTGGATTTTGCTTATATGGTTTAGTTGTGTGAGGAATAAACAAATTGTATTATTTAGTTTTGTACCGTGATATCCATGCATAGATATTCTAATGTTAAATTGCTTTGTGGAATATGATAAAATTGATTTGGATTATTTCCCTTATTATTATTTAATTGTTTAAGTGTTATCGATGTGGGAACCCAGTTTGGTTTAGAAACCCAATTATGGTTGTTGTAAACCTTAGTTTTCCAGAGGTGTGTTTTTATTGTTGGATGTTTATCCTTGTTATATGTGCTCTTGATGTTGCAAGATATTAGTATTATTATTTTGGAAGGGTTGTATGACTTTGTTGAGTTTTTTTATTATGTGCTTTAACGAGATGGGTAATGCCTCACATGTCATTGATCGAGTTTTAATGCTCTATTCCTATGGTTCAACCCTTGCTTGCTTTGTTATGTTTCGGGGTCTTGAGGGAGAGTGGCTCTTCGTGGGGGCCGATGCCTTGAAAGGAGGAAGAGCTCAGGATAACCCACGTAAGAGTATTTTAACAAGTGAAAACCTAAATAATAGAACTTAGGGGGATGGGAAGTAAAAACACATAAGATAATCTTGGATACCTCGTCTATGCATAAGGGCTATCACAGACTAATGGTATACTGAGAAGGTCGTGGTCGGCAAAGTCGTAACCTTGTCCTCATGAGAGGTTAAGGGCTTCACATGAGTCGCCCTATGGGGTTGGTGCCTCAAGTAGGAGGAAGGGCCAGGATAACCATAGATGGGGGCCGATGCCTCAAGTTGGAGGAAGGGATAGGATAACCCATGTAGGCTATGCGATGACACTCTCCACTAGATGCCCTTATGCCTTGTTTCTTGGTTGCCTCTGGAATTGCGTTCTGATTGTTGTTTCAGATTCTTTTGGAAATGATTTATGATTGTTCTTTGGTTACTTGGTTAATGGTTATTTCCTTGGTTTGTTTGTGATGAGATTTACGACTTTATGTTTATTATGTTGACTCATGGATGTTGTCGTTTATGTTCCTTTGTATTCCTTGAGGTCGTAGTTGGAATTATTGTACTATGTTGTCCTTTATTGGAGTTGTCTTATGGCATTCATGGTTTTGATTACTTTCTTGTCACATCTGAGCATGGGGGGTGGGTTATTTATAACCCACGTGGTTGGGTGGAACGTGCTCCGCACCCATTGGGTCCCCATCAATGTTCATTCTTCTTAGCATTCTTCAGTTGGAGCTTGTACCAGTTGTTCAATTTGTAATTCTAACATTATTTGTACTGTGTATTTATCCCACATGTATGAGATATTTTTTTGTATTCGTTATTGATCATGTAATGTATTAAACGATGATGTATTGTATTTGAACCTTTGTAACATTATTGTATGAGATTCAATATGGTTGTATCATATGATGAATTATTCTTTTACTTATGGTTACATGGATGTACTTTTGTAAATGGATTTTGTAATGTTGATGAATGTAAATTTAGATAAGTTATTTAGCTTTTTCTTTAATCTTTTGTTATGTGTTGTTTATGTGATGTGACCTCGCATGCCCATGTGACCTCGCATGCCCCAAGGGACTCGATGTTATGATGTTAATGTGTAATGTAAATATGTTTTAATGTTTAGTTGCATGTTTACATTGTATTATTTTTTTTTAAAATGTGTGTAATGTTAGTCCATTGGGGTTTGCACACGGGCGTTATATGACCACCCTAACCACAATAAAATGATAATATTTTTTTTATAAAATTTTAGATATAAGTAGAGTACTAATGTTAGATGTGATGTATATTTTTTGTAATTTTCCAATTAAATAATTAATTCTGATTTTTTATTACAACTTTTAAAAATATAAAAATCGGTATCCCTTTCCTGCTTGGTCTGAAACATCATGATTCATTTTTTTAATCCTATAGTATACAAAGCATAGAATGTGGCCACATGTTTCAATTCAAAAAAAATGTGATCTTTGCTTGAAAGCCTATAGGTGTTTTCAATCGACTTGTCAGACTTTATTCATAATTCAAATAGAAAATGAATAATAATTATTTTATTAAATTTGAAGTAAAAGCATAATTTATATTGGTAGGAAGGACGGGGTTGAACGGGTGGGTAGGCGTCCGCCACTTTTTGGCCCATCATGATCTACATACATTATGTGGTGACACCTTAAAGTATTAGAAATGAAAGGACAAGAAGCTCTAAACACAATAGAAATGTATCTTTAATTGAGCCCAATAAATAGTAATGTCAGCCCTATTAGTATTCAGCCCTAAAAATATGCATCACATCCGAACATAAGTCTCTACCCACATTAAAATCTTATAAAAATATCATTTATTATTGGTTAGGATGGTTGTAAAACACCATACTTATTTTTTCCTAATTTAAATTACTCTTTGCATTGAAATTTCGAATTTTGACCGGATAGATTTTTTTTAATAAACCTATTAGTTTATAAACTACATTCAATTTGCTATAAATTATATTCTTACATATTTTTGAAATAATGTAGATAACTTGTTCAAATTTTTATGTCAAGTTCCCTAACTCTAATTTTTCTAATTTTTTTGCCACTTAAGGGCTTGTTTTTTCCATGATGATCCTGCACATACCCATATGTTATAATGTATGATATTTTTTTATTATAGAATAATTTTCAAAATACATATATTCAATTTTAAAAAAGTTATTCACAACCCATCAATCATTTTATTAATAAAAAAAATCTTTCATTATAACATTGCATGAACCCCATTAACACAAAAATAATAAAAAAACTCTATATATGACAAATCAAACCACCAACCAAACAAAATAATCATCCTTTCCAATTGTTACATCCTGTCTTGTTATTACTAATTTTCTTTTACCTTCAAGGGTAAATAGGTTATTAAATGCAATCATGAGTTTGATATGTTTGTTAAAAGAGTGGAATATTGAAATCAGTATTATGTGAAAGTATTGATAAATGCTTAATAGAGCTTTGAAGATTAAATATGTTTACATTTATTTCTTTATGAATATGCTTAATATATGATGCATATGGATTTATTGTGAACATCTAACTATCATTGCAAATGTGTTAAGCTGGTTGTAGGGATAGGCTCATTCCTCCAGGTGGACGAGAAGTATCACTTAGGAGAATTGATTGGTCGGATAACTAGTAATGTAACCTATTTGAGCTTATACGCACACTCATAGTAGAAAGGTTGAGTCTAGTCATTGAGTTGGGAATTGGTAAGTCATCCTTAGTTTGATGTGTCTACATTAGTAAGAGTATTGATTATTGTTGAATGCATGCTTGGATGATGTTTATCTATTTGAGCTTGTGAGTTCTTCCTTATGCACATGTGAGTGTATAAACGCATGCGTTAATATAGTGAATATATCACTTAGTCATAATCATTTGATTTTCAAATGGATTATGGCCATATTGCTTCAATGTACGATATGAATATATATGTGATTCGATATATGTATATAAATACATATACACACATGAGAATTAATGCTTATATAGAGGAGTATGTATTTGTCTATATAAATATATGTATGTATATAATATACTATTATTATTGAGTAAATTCTTCTTTGTGAGTGTATATACATAGCTATGTCACTAAGAATATATACATCAGATTATTGGTATATATGTTGAGCATCCAAAATACTAAGAGGGGGGTGAATTAGTATTCCATAAAAAAATTCACATGAAATCCATCTAACCATTATCACAATTCTGACTGAATCAATAAGAGAGAACATAGAAACAAATCAATACAACCATATACATGAACACTGATATTTTTACGTGGAAAACCTAAAAAGGGAAAAACCGTACAGTGAGGGTTAACTCATAATATATTATATCTAGATACAAAATATTACAGGGCTCACTACTAGGACTCACAATCTTTAAAAAGGCTCAGTACCTAAATACAAAAAATGGCTAACTGCTAAGATACAAAGATAGTGGCCCACTGCCAAGAGATTGAACTGATAGGATACACCTTCAATGTGAAGGGTTCAGTTCGAATGAAGTTCAAAATATGAAGTACTGCCTCACACAGTAGTTACTTAAAAAATCTACTCTTATCTGGAACAAATGATAAAGCATTTAGGATCAAACCTTTCACACCTCTTTCCACTTTCCACACTTTTTATCTTATCTCATTCCTCAAAAAATCTTATAGATTCAAGTATATCTTAATCAATTAGGTAAGCCTAATTAGATGAAAAAAAAAAAATCAAAAATCTATTTGTCGGCACCATAAAACATTTTATCCATGTAGTGCATTGTACCACATTGACTAACATCCATAAAACATAACTAGTCTCCATAATGTATTTCATACACTCAGTCGGCCAAGACTAGAACACAATTCTCCAAACCAAAAAATAATACTCAAAGAAAACACCTTTCAGATTTGAGAACACATTAATTTCCCATCATACCACCAACATAGAGACTATCAACAAGATTCCAACATAAGAATGTTCGCTTTAATAAAATGCAGAGTCTCCCACACAGTATGTCGAGCAAGGAACAACAATATAATACAAAATTGAACTCTATCATAGAAAATTTTGGTCATAACGAAAAAAGTTTTAAGATCAAGGATATAGCTGTCTAAATGATAACATGGTTAAGAGATTAGAGTCATATCAGATCTTGCGGTGAATTCCAAACTCAAATACCAACATACTAATCCATCACAAAAGGGCATTATCGACAGAGAGTAGCTTCTGGTAAACCAAGTAGACTTCTCATAGAGTTATCACCATGTTGACATCAATGAAAACATAGGAACAACCAAAACATACCATCCATAGTTCATTATCATGTTGAAGGGCTCTATAATCACGATAATCTCCCCCTTTGGCATTGATGGCAACATGCATGACAACAACATTTTCCAATATATTGCAACTGAATGCTCTAAATACTCCCCCTATCAAAATTGTTCTTCACAATTTTTTTTTTCCTTTGTTGTTTCTTTTAGGATGAGATAAAACCTAATTTTTAATTTTTAATGAACCTATCCTTCAAAGGGGTGGTAGTTGTATACCCATTTTATAATAGTCTATTAATTAAAAAATTAACGATACAATATTTATATTTATGCATAAATTCTTAACATTTTAATTTTTTTTTATATAATAATGTAATCATAATTTATTATTTGACTTATGAAATTTAATTAAATATGAATATAATTTTTTTATTAATTTTCTAAATAATTGTATTTATATATTTTTTATTTATATAAAGTAGTATAAATTAATTTAGAATTGTATGTAAATATGGTTGTGTTAACTTTTTACGATATGCTAGACTTTCTATTTTATATTTTATATTTAAAATATATTTCTAGAGTGATCTTATGTCCTCTTACCTTTTTTAGAGTTATATATTCATTAAGTAAAACAACTTTAAGTGTAAAGGATAAAATTTCATAATTTATTTTTTATCTTTTTTCTATTAGATTAAAATGAAAATTTTATCAAATTATTTCTTTTTAAAAAATAATTCACTTTTTCTTTCTTTAGTTCTATCATAAATATAATAATGTAATGTTCAAATTAGTTTTGTTTGTAGTAGTTTGACCCCAATTTTTATCTTAATCAATGTTTTGTAGCTCTTAAAATTTTAAAAAAATGGTATATTAGATTTAACAAATTAATAATTATTTTTATTAAAAAAATAAAATAATGAATAAATAAATCATTTACATGTTGAATATGTGTCAACAAGAGTTGTATATGTACCTATAAGAGATTAGATGTGTTAATAATCTTTATTTTTTTGTTAATTAGATAGATTATTAGACCTATCATGTTAGATTCTAGGCTTGTGGGGAGTTGTTGCTCGCTTTCTTTCAAGCCATAAATTATAATCACCTTCTAGTTAAATAAATATTAAAGATTTGCGAGGCTATTGTTCTATTATAGTATCAAAGAAATATTGGGTGTGACTTGATCTTGGGTGTACTTAGAAAGATGAGAGCACCTTGAAAATGATGAGAGAATTGAGATGCTTGTAAAGATGAATTGGCCTCTAGTATGCCAAAATAATAGTTTGCAATGGGAAACTTAAAATCATAGACAACTAAAATAGGAAAATCAATGAGAGTTGCTATCTCCAATACCAAAATCTCTTCATGGGTCATGTCAACAACATTGCTCTCAAATAGTTTATATCTGGGTAAATAATTGGTGAGGTGTTAGGTGCAGCCAAAACTACATCCTTTGAATTCCTCCATTAAAAAATTGTTGCAAAAAAAGGGGAAGTTTAGTGTGAGGGGTTTTATGAGATGCCATTTGATGAGAAGGACTTAATTTTATCAAAAGTGGAGCTTCATATCTTTGATTATGAGATTTTCCTTGTAGAGAGGACTTCCTTTTGAAACATATGAAGACATCAAAAGAAGTATTGGATTAGTTTTAGATGAAGATGATACAAATGCTGCCATTTCTAGTGTTTGAGAAATAAAAAATATGATAGATTGAGTTAGTCATTGACTAAAATAACACTAATATAGTATTTTTTGATATAATATATGTGTTGGGTGTAAGGATTTCCATCCAAGATCACAACAACAAAAACCTTGTGCTTCCACAAAAACACTTACACATAATGAGCCTAATCCATGTTATCAAAGAGATTGATAAAAGAGCTCATTAAAAAAAAATTACTATATGACCTTGCACATATAGCCAAGGAAGAGGTAATCCACCTATCATGTGGATTGAAAATTTCCTCATGATGTGGTACAAATAAGTCAACAAGTGTCCTATAGGTGTCAACATTTGAATCACTTGGAATATGCAAACCAACAACCTATTTGATCAAGTCATCAACCTTGGTGACAAATGTTGAATGAATAGAAAAGTTCCATTTGAGGTGAGATGGAAAGTATTCCAACCTCAAAATATATGCACATGCAATTTATCAAAAAACTAGGTAACCTTTAGAGGCCTAAAATGTTGTACATTCAATTAGACAAGATGTTGTCTAGCCTTTAGCTATAGTGAATAGATAAATTATTCACTCTAACATTGGGATCATCAAAGAACATATGAAAAGGTTGTCAAAGAAAAACATGGGTTCCTCAATATGCCTTCATTTGGGTGTTGGAGGAGGAGAATTGCTTGAGCTCTCAAAGGGACAATGTTGTGTTCATATGATATTTTAGTGGATGTATGGATTTAAGAAGGATATTGGAGATATGTTAAGATGAAAAATCAAGTTTTCCATATGTAAATTGCATTATATGTTCAAGAAAACTCATTTCTTCATTAAAGATAAGTGTAGATTAATAAATAACTAAAGTATTAACTTGTTAAATATGTACATTTGTAATGTCACAAAATTGCACCCCTTGTAATTTCACATACATATTTGTATCCACTTTAGTGCCCACCCCCTTAGCATTTGTGTAGGCTCATTTTAGCCCTTGCATCATACTTTTTCCCATCTTAGGACACCCACGATCCTTTCTCAGTAGCTACCTTCATGCATCAGCTTTGCATCAAACCTTGTGCTTTTCTCATTCTCATTATTTTGTATGTGATGTGTCTAGACATTAGCACATCGTGTGGATGTCTACATGCCATGCTAGCTAGCATCCTATGACATTTAGATGTTCAAATAATTTTTTTTGAACATGTCTGCCACTTTTCAACTCCTTTTGTCAGTGGTAACGACCCAGGACACCTTGTAATGGATTGGGAAGCTTTTGTTGGATCTTTCTAGCTTTGGATCCTACCTTTTTCTCTTATCTTGGTATTTCTCTCTTTTCCTTCACTGCTCTTTTCTGTGTTCTCACCAGATCCCTTCCCACTGCTTCCTTCCTTCACCTTGTGATTCCATTCTTGCATTCCATCCTTGTCGTTCCATTCCTTCCTTCCATTCCTTCCTTTGATTTTATCTTCTTTATTTTAGTCCTACTACATTCTTACCTTTCTTGCATTCTTAAGAGTTCTTAGGAATCAGTTGTTGATATCCAATTTAGTTATTTTCTATAGTAAACTTCAGTTACCTAGTTCAGTATAAGACTCAAATGCACCATGTTGATAACATTTCCCACACACCGTCCCAGGCTAAGAGCTTGTTAGTCTATCTAGAAAACCTTTGTGAAAGTAGGCTTGGTCTTCGATTCTAAAACTTTTGCTCTGTTCCTTGAGGTAGTTTAGAGGTGATTCACCTTGGTATTCTCTTGAGAATAAAGAGACTCATGAGTAGTGAATCCCCCTTCTTTACATTTTGGAGAACCTGATGTGAAAACACCTTCCCTAAAAAAAATTTTGGGGCAATGCTCCAAACCCCATTTCTTGCTATCAGAGTGATGCGTCAACTTTCAACCGACTTGTTTATACATTGTTCATTATATTTAAATTATTACTTTTAAAATAAATTTAATATCCTCTTTTATCAATTTAGTTTCTAATTTGATTCAAAGCATTAATGATGCTTCACTCCATGCATGTGATGGTGAATTAGTTTTACCCATATCACTCGGTATCTTTGATCCTTCTCATGAAATTACTCATGTTTTGAAGGATATCTTGTTGGAAGAAGATGAAATTATTAATACCTTTCTTAATGCTACTCTACCTTATCTTCATTCCAATGCACTCTCCTCTAGAGGTGATGCATTAGTGGATGATGAATCTCCTTCCATATTTGATCCTCCTTAAATTGATGTTGAGAATATAACTTCAAAGAATTACTCCACTAGTTGTGATAATTGTGTAAATGTAATCCATGTCTTTGTTTCCCCTCAAAGGCCTAAAAGACTAATCATTTATCTAACTCCAGCTAGTCCTCCTAAAAGGATTTTTTCTATTAATAGTGTCCCATTTGATAGTGATTCTCCTGATCTTTCTAAGGCTCCCTCCTATAGAGTGGTAGACCATATTTATAATACTAAAATGAATAAACAAAATTTTGATCAACCTATTTCTTTACCACCTTCTCAACCAATTCTTCCTTCAACACCTAAACCTACAACTAAAGTACCTAGTGATTACAATCCTATTGAGAAACTTCGTGTTACTCCAGCTAGGATCTCACTATGGGACTTGCTTCAGTCTACTCTAGCTTATCAAGGTATGCTTTAGGAAGCATTGCAAAAGATCCTCTTGCCTTCTTCTGCTAGGTCAGTGGATGTTAACACATTGATAGCCCATATTCATGTAGATTCACTGAATATTGTGTTCTATCCATGAGAACTCCCACCTCCAGAATTATAGAAGCAAGAAAAATCTCTAATGATTATAGTTAACATTAATAAAATCAGCATTACATGTACTCTCATTGACATTGGTTCAATGCTCAGTGTATGTAGCATTGATCTTTTCCCTAAGATTAATATTGATTCTTCCTCTCTAGCTACTTCTCTTGTTATTCATGGATTCGATAATGTTGGTTGATAACCTTTAGGCAGGATATTCTTTCCTTTAAGGTTAGGACCCATTACTGTACCCACCATCATGTATGTTATGTCAGAAAAATTACCATATAATCTTCTCCTTAGTAGACTATGGATTCTTGCTATGGGTGTAGTCCCGTCTACCTTGCATAAATCTATTAAGTTCATTTGTAACAATCGAGTAGTCATAGTCAAGGATGGCCCTGATTCTATGCACTTATGTGAGATGGAATCTACTTGTCAAGCTTTAGTTGTTCCTACTCTTATCCCATCAGTGTCTTCTGGTGTGTTGGTGTCTACTTTAGTGGTACCCATTACAAAAGATACCCTTGAGGCAGATGTCCTTAAAGAAGATCCTTCTAAAGTGTGAAATCCTAAGTCTACCTCTTCTCAAGAGAATGCATGTCTTGGTGATGATTAGGGTTCTCTAGAATTTATAGAATCCTTCAATGGAGAATATAAAGTCGACCCGATCTAGTTAGTCCTTCTGATAACATCATCCAAACCCGCTATTGAAGATGGTTATTCTTCTATATCACAAGATAATGTGAATGAAAATTGTAATGTTCTTATTGTTGATCCTCCCTCCTTTGAGGAAGATGATCAAACCTTTGTTAGAGATGATAATGTTGGTAATCCTACAAATAAGTTTGATGGTGATCCTATAGAGGAGTATAATCCCCAATGCTGGAATAATTCTCTCTATGAAAATCGTCCTCCTCAAGATTTGGAAACATGTTATGGCCCGAACTTCAAGATCATCTCTACATATGGCTATGGGAATAATGGTTGTGAGTGTAATGAACAAGGCATTTAGGTCCCTATAGAATATAGTGCAGCTCATAAGAATAATTTGGGGCTTGGTTGCTCGAATGAAAAATCTAAATGAAAACCATGGTTGAATGACATGAATTTTTCTCAACCTATTTCTCTTGAATTTATTCATCCTCCATTGTCTTCTATCTTCATGTCTTCTTCTTGTGAGTAGTCAAGTCTTTCTCCATAACAGAAAGGGAACCTTGCTTCTTTCTCCTCATTCTTTGTCTAAGAAAGAGCGTATTTTTTAAAGCTTCTAAAATCCTAGTTAATTACTCTTCCTCCTCTACACATAAGAAATTTCATAAATATGATAAAGAAAAACATTCAAGTTCTATGCATAACATCGAGTTTCTAGCAATTCTACTGGTGAATGTAAGGCCTTGAAGGATATGATAGAAAAAATTCATGATTCTAGTGCCATCACTCATTCATTTGTTGATGAACCTAGACCTCTTATTCAAATGAAAAGTGATATCAAGGTCTATGTCTATCCTATATGTTCTAAGTATCTTGCATGGTTCTCCTCCTCTATATGTTGGGGCAGATATAACTTATTTCAGAGATGTGTGTCCTCCTTAAAGGACCGCCTCTCTTCTCTATGTATTTCAAATGAAGTATCCCTTGAGTGGATCCCTTTTGTTTTCAAGGGTTCCTAAGGGATCTCCTTTGAAAGTTTTTCTCTCAAATGAATTCATTTGTGTCTAGCTTGGGGGCATCCTGACTAGACCTATTTTGTATGATCTTGGCGTCTAGCTTGGGGGAAGCCTGACTAGACCTATATTTTTTGTGATAGTCCTACAACATAACTTCCAGTAGTCAAATGCTTCTCTGATTAGTATTGATCTACAAGACCAAGAACCTATAGAGCTTCTTTGCATCATGCTTTCCTTGCAAGACTCAACACCTATGAGGACCAATTAGACTCTATGAAGCGTTTCACATCAGGCTTCCCTTAGTAGAGAGTACCTGGGGGCCCTCTTTCTGAGTCTAAGGACCTATAAAGCACTTGCATCCTATGGGATATTTTTGGTCAACTTTGTAGGAGAGAGTATGGTGTAGGAGCACCTACACCCTCGGTGCAAAATGTGATTGGTGATAATGTGTTAAGGAGAACTTTGAATAAGTCTAGGTTAGTAAGGGAGTGTTAAATTTTTGTTCATGTCTAAAAAAGGTCTAAAAGACCATTTTAAATGTATTTAGGGGTTTAGAAAACATTGGTGTTCAAAGATCAAAAAGTGTTAATGAGAGATGTAATGTAGTTATTCTAAAAGTTGTCATTTTTCAATTTAGGAGAATATGAAAAGTCATTGGAGTTCAAAGGTCATTTATGGTCATTTGGAGGGTATTTATGAGTTGGTAATGTATAAAATGCCTCTTGAAGGCTTGAAAGTGGTTGTTGAAAACATTTCAAAGGTGAATTCAATAAGCATACAAATGGTTTTCATCAAAATTTCTGTGTTTTTGTTCTTTCCCTACTGTGTACGGGTCTGTACAGGTCCCTATTGATCTAAAATTCATGGTACAATGTGTTGTTATGTTTAACTTGTAATTATAATCATTTTTAGAGTTCTTTGTTGACTTTAGTGAAAGAAAACATCATTTTTCTTAGCATTTCTTGTGTAAACCAACAAGGGCCTGATATGAGGTTTTATATAGAGAATTAGCTATTCCTCCTACTATGGGACATGTTACTCAAAGGAATGGCTTGTATCATGCTACGTTAGGTGTATATAGGTGTTTGGTGTAATAATAAAGTGTTTTGGTGCTTTGGAAGTGAAGTTTTATGGTAGGGTGATCCCACAATAGTGGTTTACAATTTTTGGCCAAATTGGACACTGAAATAATTTTTTTTAACTAAATCTTTACTTTCGGGCACCTATAGTGGCTAAACCGTGAGGAATTTGAAGATGATACAAACTAGAGTTTCATGAAATTTTGTCTATAGATTATAAATATATTTTTTTCAAAAAATTTGGAATCAGATTGCACTTCTTTTCCATCTCCCTCGAAAACTAGTTTTTTCAAAAATAACATTTAAAAAAGTGACTTTCAGGTATAATGCATAGAAATTTTTTCCATGAAGGATAAAATTCTAATTCTTTCAAATTTAGATTCATGCTCAATATCCTAGTTCTTCCACTTGGTTAGATAGTTTTTATTGAATATGTTTTCTTTTAATGAAGTTTGAAGTCAAACCAATTATAATTTAGACATGGCGTTTACGTATAATCGTAACTTTTTGTGTATAAAAGAATTCAAATTTTTTTTCTTTTTTGGATCAAGGACTTTAATATCTAGGTACTCATATTTTTCAAAAGATTTTTTTTGATAATCATTATTTTCCACATGTGTAGAACAAAAGAGCTTGATTTTTTGGTGAAAAACCTACATTCACAAGAAATAAAAATAAATAAAATAATAAAATTAAATTTATTTAAAATTATACTTTTTGGGAAGCTTATAAGAAGGACTACATACTTACAAAAATAAATTTTAAATTAATTCATTTGATCCCCCAAAAGGTAAATCAAAAGTGATTTTTTATCAGCATTGTGATAGGTGTAAAGGAGACTCTGTTATAGGTACGGTTTAAAAATAGTGAGGTTCTATCCAATGGGGTTTGATTTAAGGTAGTTTAATAAAACCATCATCAATTGGAATGCTTTAAATAGAAATGTTTAAGGTTTAAATCATCATATTTTCTAAAAGTATGTGATTTTAGCAAAAATTAGATCCTCCCAAAAATTGTAAACCAGCTTTGTGGGATCACCCGGTAGGGCAGAGCCATTCTTATGAGAAAATTGAGTAACTAAAACTTGGTTTTGAATGCATGTTGATTGTATGGTCTATCTGAGGGATTGAAGAGTGTGAAAAAGTTATTTGTGACTTTTTTCAAGCATTGGAAAAGTTTGGAAAGCCTCAAAAATGAGATTTTAATAAAACCCTAGGGATTTGTTTGTAAATGGAGGGTTTGTTGGGACAATATTAAAGAAGCCTCAAAGTTGGAACCCAATCATGAAATTTGGTGTTTTTTCACATGTCTTAAGAATGTTTGATGTGTTTGAGTGTAGGACAGATGTTTGTGAGGGACTTCCTTTCTAAAAGTAGTCTAATTGAGTAGCCTTTTCAAGGTTATTGTACTAAAAGTTTGTGTTGGTCCAAAGAAGTCGCCATTGGTTTCAAGATATGTTGTGTAGCACCTAAAGGGGTATCTTAATCCATTTTTTTTTAAAAGTTTTTTGTAAAGGTTGAATGAAAAGTGGCATAAACTAGGTCTTGATGGCAACAAGGGCAGGCTAAGTAAATGTTGACAAATGTAGAGTTTATGTGAATCTCTTTGAAGATTGTTTGAAGATTAGACATTAGACATTTTGTGAAATCCAACACCCCCTATATTACATCATAGTACCTGTAGATTCTTTTTTTTACCTTCCATCTATAGATCTGCAACACATTTATTCAACCCTCTCCACATGACCGTGTACTCATGGAGCCATTTTTCTTATAATTTTCATTCCTTCCTAGCTCCTCCCTCTCTCTCTTAAACTATATTCTCTTTTCTTCTCAATCTCTTTATGCTTAGAATTGTGTATACTAGATCGAAGACTTATATCTTCTTCATCCTGAGTATATGCTTCTTTCTCTCTTTGACATTGTTTGCTTACTTGAATTTTGAGTGCATTATTTTCTTGAAGTAATCAATCCTTACATTCTTGTCTCCATTTAAGAATTCTTCTATGTGTTATTTGTTAATTTGGGATGATGCATATTGTTGAGACAACCTTTTACATCGAGGTGTCTTCTACTTTTTTGACTCAAATCTTGTTAGTTATTTGTGTCTTTGTGTGTATGTGTTTTTATATATTCTAACCCCATGATGTAATGGCTTTTTATGTTCTAACATTGTTGTCTTGTGTGGGTCTTTCTTGTCTAATGCATTTGTTGTGTAGGTCTTCAGCTTGGGGGCATGCTTCCTTGGTTCAAAGACTTATATGCTTCTTCTATAGTGTCCTTTTGGTATCATGATGAACTATTTATGTTTGGTAGATTTCCTTTAGTGTTCATATTAGTATAGATTCATATGGTTTCTAAAGTTGGGGAAAAATATAATGTCACAAAATTGCACCTCTTGCAATTTCACATACATCTTTGTATCCACTTTAGTGTCCACCACTTAGTAGTTGTCTAGGCTCATTTTATCCCTTACATCAACCTTTTTCCCTTCTTAGGATGCTCAAGATCCCTTTTCAATAGCTACCTTTGTGCATCAGCTTTGCATCAAACCTTGTGTTTTTTGCATTGATGTTGTTTTGTAGCATGATGTGTCTAGACACTAGCGTGGCACGTGGACGTCTGCTTGCGGCACTAGCATCCTATGACATTTTGACATTTAAATGACTATTTTTTAGCATGTTTTCCACTTGTTGACTCCTTTTGGAAATGGTAATGGCCTAGAATGCCTTGCAATGGCTAATGAAGCTTCTTTCCCCTCCTCTTCTCTCTTTGAATGCTATCTTTTTTAATCTATTTGGTATTTTAGATCTTTCTAGCCTTAGCTCCTACCTTTTCCTCTTTTCATGGTCTTGCTCTCTTGCTTGCACAACTCATTACAAATACACTCTTGTGTTCTCATAGAACCCTTTAAAACTCTCTTGGCTCTCACAACTATCTCTCTTTAGCTTCCCTAAGCCTTGCAGTTGATATCTGTCTTACATTGTGGTTGTGAGAATTTTAGGATTCCTCACATCCCCTATCAATTACATCCCTATCACATGATACAGGTTATCCTCCTTGAGCAAAAATTGCTTTTATCACTTCATGTTTTCTTTCTTTATTCACTTTATCTATTTGGCTATCTATGGAGGTGGGAACACCAAAATGAGGGTTTGACAGAGGAAAACCCCTATACAACCCCAATTTTTTCTCTAGATCTTATGTATGTAGGTACTGAAGATATTCATGTGTTGAAGGATTCATTAATTGGGTTGTTGTGAGTAGTTTCTATCCCTTATTATTTCACCTTATCATCTATATTTCACCTAGTTTATCTTACTATATTTCATTCATGTTACATTTTGTTACCTTTCTTACATTCTTAAGAGTTCTTAGCAATTTGATTGTTAGTATCAATTTAGTTTTTTGTGGTAAACTCAATTCTTGATTCATACAAGACTCTAGCATGCCTCTGGGACTCTAGTGTTTCATGATATCATCCTTGTTCTGCATTTCTGTCCTTTGGCAGAGAGCCCATCAGTCTATCTAGAAAACTTCTATGTCCTACTCTTTGTGATCTTGAAACATAAACTCTGTTCCTTGAGGTAGTTTAGGGATGTTCGCCCATTAGATTCTCTTCAAAATAGACTCATGAGTAGCAAATCCCCCTTCTCTATAGTATCAACAAAATTTGTATACATATATTAAAAACCATTAAATTGTTATCAATTATTTTTAATAAAATATTATGTTAAAATTCAGGTTTGTAAGGAGTTGTAAGAGAATTGTATAGGAAGAGAGGAGAGTTTGTTTGAAGATAAAAGCCATGGACTTTCTGCACCTTGAACTACAATTCATACCACCCAATACTGATGTCACAATTTTTTACATCTTTACTTCCTATCCTTATATATATTATGTTAAATTTCAGGTTTGTAAGGAGTTGTAAGAGAATTATACAAGAAGAGAGGAGAGTTTCTTTGAAGATATAAGCCATGGACTTTCTGCACCTTGAATGACAATTCATACCACCTAATATTGATGTCATAGTTTTTCACATCTTTGTTTCCTATCCTTATATATATATATTAGAAATCTTTAAATTGTTATCAATTAATCCGAATAAAGTATTATGTTAAATTTCAGGTTTGTAAGTTGTAAGAGAATTGTACAATAAGAGGGGTGTTTCTTTGAAGATAAAATCTGAGGACCTTTTACACCCTGAATGACAATTCATACTACCTAATACTGATGTCATAGTTTTTGACATATCTGCTTCATGTCCTTATATATATATATTAAAAATCTTTAAATTGTTATCAATTAATTCTAATAAAATTATGTTAAATTTTAGGTTTGCAAGGAGTTGTAAGAGAATTGTACAAGAAGAGAGGAGATCTCAGGAAAAAACCTTGTGTCTAAGACTGTGATTCGATCTTTCTCTCAAATAAGCAACCAAATCCAAAACTCTTCCCAAAATGCTTGTCAGTTGTTTCTAAGCCCACTTCTATCATTACACCCTCTACACACTCTTTCCTTCTTGGTTATGTAGACTATATAGTGTCTTGCAATGCAAGTATGAAAAAAAAATTATGTTCTGAAAAAATTAGATGAATTATAAAAATAGTGATCAATAGTGGCATAGTATGATGGGTTAGTTGTTGTGGTGTTATTTTTGCTATCAAGATTGAAATTCTCTTAGAGTGTGATTGTTAAATGCTTAAATTGGAGATGAGTTTATTTTTTGTGACCCCACTGATTCATTGCTCTAGCATTTAACCTTTAAATTAAAAAAAAAAATTAAAATTTAGTAGTGAGTTGGTATAACTTTCTATTTATAATGTTAGATTTGTTTTTGTGAGAAATTGGATAAGTTTAACCTTTAAACTCTATTTTAATTAGCTATACAAAATTCACATGTTGGGTGCTAAGGCATTAGTTGACTGGCAGCCAATGAGAGAAGCTGAGATAGGTCACATGCTGAAATATATTTTTGTTTAGATTTGCAATAAATAGAGAGTAAATGTGCCATACCTACTCGACATCTATATAGCCAATGTTTTTGGTCAAATGATTTTAAGCAAGTGATTTTTTGAAGGTCAAGGGGATGAGGCCTCTTAACTGCTCGAAAGTGGTTGTTGAAAACATTTCAAAGGTGAATTCAATAAGGATACAAATGGTTTTGATACAAATTTATGTGTTATTATTCTCTCCTTGCTGTGTACGAGCTCGTACAAGTCCCTATTGATCTGAAATTCATGGTATGATGTGTTGTGTTGTTATGTTTAACTTGTAATTCTAATAATTTTGAGATTCCTTTGTTTTCTTTAGTGAACGTTAACTTCATTTCTCTTAGCACTACCTGTGTAAATCAGCAAGGGCCTTATCTGAAGTTTTATATGAAGAATTAGCCATTCTTCCTATTGTGGGACCTATTACTTGGAGGAATGGCATGTATCATGATAGGTTAGGTTTCTATAGGTGTATGGAGTCATAATAAAGTGTTTTGGTGCTTGGGAAGTGAAGTTTTATGGTAGGGCAGAGCTATTCTTATGAGAAAATTGAGTAACTAGAACTTGGTTTTGAATGCATGTTGATTGTATGGTATATGTAAGGGATTGAAGAGTGTGAACATGTTATTTATTACTTGTTTCAAGCATTGGAAGAGTTTGGAAAGCCTTAGAAATGAGATTTTACTAAAACCCTAGGGATTTGTTTATAAATGGAGGGTTTGCTAGGACAATATTAAAGAAGCCTCAAATCTAGAACCCAATCATGAAATTTGGTGTTTTTTCACATGTATTAAGACTTTTTGATGTATTTGAGTGTAGAGAAGATGTCTGTGAGGGACTTCCTTTGCAAAAGTAGCCTAATTGAGTAGCCTCTCACAATGTTAGTGTATTGAAAGTTTGTGTTGGTCCAAAGAAGTCACTATTGGTTTCAAGATATGTTGTGTAGGCCCTAAAGGGGTATCTTAATCCATATTTTTTTTGGAAAGTGTTTTGTAAAGGTAGAATGAAAAGTGGCATAAACCAGGTCTTGATGGCTGCAAGGGCAGGCTAAGTAAACATTGAAAAATGAAGAGTTTATGTGAATCTCTTTGAACATTGTTTGAAGATTAGACATTGGACATGATGTGAAATCTAACACCCCCTATATTGCATCAAATTAGTATCAAAGCAAAAAATATTTTGAAAGGAGATTGGTTGCAGTTAGAAGCTAAAGAGTCAAGTTAGAATGGCTGTAACACCCCTCCATTTTGGATGTTTGGATTGGATGTTTGGATCGGTAGTGTTTTCTTTGTAATGCTTTGTTCTTTTTATGCTGTGACTTTGGAACTTGGTTACTTTTGATTGCAATTGTTAAATGATGTGAATGTTATATTTTGATGTGATAATATTTCATTTTGATGTTATCCTTATAGCATGTTTTGGACTAACTTAGAAGATATTTGATTTAACGATGTTTTATGCTATTGATCATATTATTGATGTTAGAATCATCAGTTAATAATTGTGTATTGGTGAAGGGGATGGGATTGTATCACTCGCTTGTGAGTGCCCTACGATTATGAGATTTCCTCTTCACGGTGTGTTTGATCATATTATATATGTATGCATGTTCGATGTACTCTTTGTTCACAGGTTGAAAAGTACATGACATTGACTCCACCTGGTTCACAGGTTTGAGTGTTTCCATTGAACAATAGAAATAGATTGGGAGATAGTAGCTAGGTTTTTCGTGCCAAGTCATCACCCTAGTCTTAGTGTGTTGTCAGGTTGTTGTCGGGTTAGTTGTTTTCATTTGGTTCTTTTCACCTTTGGTATTTATTTAATTTCATATTATAGAGGTTATTAAATGGCTTGTGTAGTTAAATGATGTTTAAATGTATTTAGTTGCAATGTTGAAATGTTATTTATTTTATTGATTGATTTGAATTAATTAATAAAATTAGATTGAGTTTATTGAGTACTTAGATTAATGGTGATATAATAAATGAGATAGTCGTTTTCTCATTATTGTATATTAAGATTTAATTAAAATAAAACAAGAAATCATGTTTGGATAGTTAGAGTTAAATTAAAATAAATAAATAAAATGAAAAAGTGTTTATTGTCACTTTTGAAAATTGTTGATAAAGTAAATTCTTTGCAAAGATTGTATTCTTTTTGTTTTAAAGAATTTTGAAAAATGCATGAGATTTGAATTAGAAAATAAAAATTTGTTTTAAATTTAAAAAATGGAAAATATCCCCAAAATTGCAATAAATTTTGGTGGATGGGATATTTTGGGGATATTGACCAAATTTGGGGAAGAAATTGGGGAGGTTTTGGATTCTTAGAATTTGGCTGTGGGCAAATTGGGAGAGGAGTTCAAGTTTTGTGGATGCAATTTGGGAATTTGGAAAGGCTTGGATGCAATTTGGAATCTGGAAAAGCTTTGGAGGAGTTGGAGTTTGCACCTCATCTTTCTTCTCAAACCCTTCATTCAAGCTTCAATCACAGGTTTTATTTATTTATTTGTGTAAGAAATTGGTATTTTCAGTTTAAATCTTGTTTGCAAATTCTTTGTTTGAAATCTTGATTAAATCTTAAGAATAAAATAGATTGTTGTTGAGAAATCAAAACTTGCAATTGAAATCTTCTATTTTAACAATGGAAATTTGAAAGAAACAAAGGGAAATTAGAAAATCTTGTGAATCTGGAAAGTTATTCATTATGTTCTTTATGAAATTATATGTTGTTGTGTTTTCATTTTCTTGATAATTTGCCCAATTTGGGTTGTGAAATGAAATATATACATATATATATATGCTCATGTAGTTTGCATATTAAATTCTTATGCTAGCTGGAAGTGTTTTCCTGTGAGAATTTTCATTCTGGGTTTTACGAGAACAGGGGAAACGAATTTTTGATTGAAAAATTTAATAAAAGAAATTAAATTTTGTTTTTTTGTGTATGTGGTGGTGGGGAGGCAGGGGAGCCAGCCCCACTGCCGCCCAGCGCCCAGGGGAGGCGGGTTGTGTGCGTAGCACACAGGCCACGCCCCCCAAAGGGAGGCGAACTGTGTGCCCCGCACACAGGCCACGCCCCTTCAGGTAGGCGGACTGTGTGCTGAGCACACAAGCCACCGCCCATGAGGGAGGCGCCCTATCTGCTTAGCACACAGGCCGCCGCCGCCAGCTAGGGCCTACATGGCCAGTTAGGGCTTCGGCCCTTTTGGGTTTTAAAAAAATCACTTTTTTTTTAGTTAGTTTTATTTTTATTTATTTTTAGTTATTATTTTATTTATATTATATGCATAATATTTAATATAATATATATAATATTTAATATTATATATATAATAATTAATATTATTTATATAATATTTAATATTATATAATTTGTGAATTTTAATGACTTTTTTATTTTTATTATTTAAAATATATATATTATATATATAATTTAAATAATAGGGTTTATCTTTGAGTTGAGAAATATATATATTAAAGGATTATTTTACTATAATAGCTGGAAAATATAAATGTTTTATTTAAGGATTTGTTCTTGATTATTATGAATAATCAGGAAATCTTAAATATAAAAATAATGTTTTAGAGGCATATGTTTAAATGTTGTTTATAATATTTAAATAGGAACTTTGAAATGATGATTTTCATTATTATAGTTGAAATGAAATTGATATATGATTAAACGTTTTTTATTTATTTAAGAAAATATTGATTTTAATTATTTGGTATGATTAAGCAAATGAAATTAGATTACTAGTTTAAATTCCTTAACATTGCAATGAAGTTTATTACTCGTGGGTATGTTCTAATAATGTTAAATAAGTAATTGGCTACATGCATTATGTCGATGTTTGGCTTGGGTTTAGGAAACCCGAACACTAGTTTATTGAGTTGTTGAAAATGCTTTGAAATGATGTTTTTGATCATTTTCATTTGTTGGGCAGTTGAATCATTGGCTATGTGGGTCTTCCAGAGGTTCCTAGGGGATAGGCGTTTTGAGTATTTTGTTAATGTACCTGGTTTTCACGAACGGGAATGGTTTGTGCCCTCCTTGAGTTTAGGAGTGGTTTTGGTGGTTTGTGCCTCCTTGGGAAGGAGTGGGATTTGTACTTTGTTTCCTCCAGTGGTTGGAGTGAATTTCTTTTACTTGTTGCCTTAGTTTGGAGAGGTCGTTTTATCAAGTTTACCCATTGGATTGTGTTTTGTACCGTGGTTGTGTTGTCGATAGAAGAGTGGCTCTTTGTGGGGGTCTGGCACACAAAGGGGCGCCAGAGTAACTCACCTAGGGTTTAATCAAGTGATAATTTTAAAGAATTAATAGAGCACTTTCACACTAATAAAGATAAGGAATGCCTCTCTCTGGAAGCTTGTGTTTGTTAAGGCTTGAGATGAGATGAGACGCATAGTTTTGCATGAGGGTCTGGCGGCCGGTAGAGGAAAGCCAGGGTAACCCAAGATGGGGGTCTGGTAGCCTAGGAAGGTTGAGCTAGGGTAACTCATGGCAATTTATGTATGACACTCTACCTACGTCAGCAGTCAGTCAGATATTGTGTGGGGTACAAATGATGTTCATGAACCTTGTTCTCTGGAAGCATTGTAACTTTGTGTTAAGTGATATTGTGGTTGTTGTTGTTTCAGTTCAGTTTATGTTTTAGCCTGTGTCTAGTGGTAGATGGTCTTGTGTTGGATTCCTGGTTACTATCTCCTAGCACAGGGGTGAGCCGATTATCATGAAAGTTTAGATTAGAGCGTGCACCTTATAATCCCATTAGGTTGTCTTCTTGTTAAATTAATGGATGATATTTCCGGTTGGAGCTTGTGGGATCTAGTATCATGTCATGCCACTTTATCCTTTTAGTTGTTCTTGTATTTTTATTACCCCTCATTGTTATCGGTGGAATTTGTAATATATAATCTTTCTTTTGGATTTATCTCATTTGGGGAATGAGTGTTGTAATCATGTTGTAAATTATATTATTGGAATCAAGTAGTATCTCATATTCTTTGATGTAAATTATTATGTTTGGAATGTATGTGAACTTTATTTGTTAAGTAATTAAATGTTGTTGCGTACTTGTTGGGTTTTAAACAGCTTCAGGTCTAAGTAACCTTAGGGGATTGGTTTGCTTAATGGTTTAGTGAACTTTCTTGTTAATTTTCTACTTAATATTAAAAAAAATGGATTCATTTGTGTAGCAAATTGCAACTTCTCCTAGGGTTGCGTGTGAGGGGCCTCCAATGGCAATTGAGATCAAAGAAGCAACATAAAGGACTACAATATTCAAGACCACCTGCAAGTGCCAAGGAAAGGTATGCATTGTGATGGTTGAATCAGGTAACTTAGATAATTTGATCTCTCAAGAAATGGTTGAAAAATTACATTTAGAGAGGATACCCCATGAGTCACCCTATTCAGTTTCTTGGGTGAATGGTGATCATGTTTTGGTGGTTAAAGAGTAGGCTTGGGTTGAATTCCACATAGGTGCATATAGAGACAAAATTTTGTGTGATATTGTGCCTATGAGTGTTTTCCATCTCTTGTTAGGAATTCCATGGATGTATGATAGATTTGCTTTATATGATGGGAGAAAAAATAGTTACAAGATAAAGAAGAATGGTGTTGATTTCAATTTGATTCCTTTGATAGAAGAAGATAGGAAGTGCATGACACAAATGATTTTGATGCATGGCAGTAGAGTGTCTACGAGACATGAGAAAGGAAAGTATGGAGAAGAAGCATCCTTGGAGATAATGAAAAATATAGGGACAATAGAGAGTAGGTTTGATAAAATAGAGATGAGAATAAAGGATGATATGGATGCAAGAGGATGGCCTAGGAATAGGAAAGCAAGGATTGGTGAGAACACCATGAGGAAGGAAAGTTGTCCACTGATTGGACAAGGGTACAAGATGCAACAAGATAATAAAAAAGTATGTGGAATGCAACAAGAGACTATTAATGAAGAACAAGGAGAGTAGTAGATGTTTGATGGAAGAGATGTTCAAAGACTTAGAGGCAAAGAGGTCTTGAATGTAAGAATATTGAAGCTTGAAGATAAAGTGAGTGAAGAGAGGGTAGAAAGCCTTGAAAGGCTTGGAAAATGTGAAGAAATTATAGTAGGAATAGTGATGTGTCACTTGAAGGGGAAAGAAAATGGTAAGAAGCCAAGTACTGCAAAATAGTGGTCAAGGAGGAAGAAAGTTTGAAGCAGGTCATGATGGTGAAAGGTGAAGAAATCCAAAACAAAAGGCTAGGAAAAGAAGGTGGGGTAGTTGAGGATGAAGGAAAGAACATAGTGAGCATGGTAAGAGAGGTGAGTTTTCCATTAAAGGGACAAGAGAATAAAGAATTTGAGATTACAGTGGTGATAGAGAGTTTAGAGAAGGACAAAGAGTCTAAAAACATTGTGAGCCAAAGTGATTGACAAAAGTATGAGAATGAGGTTGTAGTAAGGTAGATTGAAGGTATGGTATTGAGAGAATATGGTGATGGACAGTTGGAAAGAATTCCTATAGACTAAAAATTGGATACAAAGTGTGGAAAAATAAGGAGAATGTCAAGACGAGGCAACATGCCAAGAGTAATGGAAAAAAGAAAAGAAGGAGATTGAGAAAGGATTTGCAAAGGGTGTAGTCACCATGAAAGGTGAAGGAGTGGAAGTAAATATTTTGCAAAGAGTCTCAAGGATGAAAGAGACTGATCATAAGATGCTGATAAAGGTTAGCCAAGTGAATGCTAGAGGAAAGAGGTTGGAAAGGTCTCCAAGTGAGATGGAGAAGAGAGCAAGGAATGAGAGTAGGATAATGGGTGTTCATTGGGTGACATAATTGATGGTGAGGTAGGCGTGTACTATTGTGATAGTAGTAATAAACATGAATAACCTGATAACGGTTGTGAAAAGGAGAATTGAGAGACAAAAGATGAAGGGAGTCTTGTATTGCTTCCTTATTTTGATGATTCTCGTAAGAATTAAGCCAAGTGTTAAGATGAAAGGCGAAGGTTAGAGTGAAGGTTGTTTTACAATAAGCAAATATAAATGACAAGATAAGAGTAGGTGGATGGAGCTGAAGAACACAAATCAGAATATAGTGATGCAAATTTGAGAGGACAGTGCAAGATAAGGGTGGTTAAGCATGGACAAATCAAAGCCTAAAGTCAAGATGAAGGAATGGTAAGGACAAGGTGGAATAGAAAGAACTAAATATCATGAAAATTTTGTTGATTTAAGGTTTTTCAGGCTTCCAAGAGACTTGGAAAGATTTCATGGCCGGGTGTATGGTGCAGGAGCACCTACACCCTCGGTGCAAAATGTGATTGGTGATAAGGTGTCAAGGAGAAATTTGAATAAGTCTAGGTTAGAAAGGGGGTGTTAAAGTTTTTTTCATGTATAAATAAGGTGTAAAAGACCATTTTAAATGTATTTAGGGGTTTAGAAAACATTTGTGTTCAAAGATCAAAAAGTGTCAATGAAAGATGTAATGTTGCTTTTCTAAATGTTATCATTTTTCAATTTAGGAGAATATGAAAATTCATTGGAGTTCAAAGGTTAGTTGTGGTCATTTGGAAAGTATTTATTACTTGGTAATGTATAAAATTCCTCTTAAAGGCTCTAAAGTGGTTTTTGAAAACATTTCAAAGGTGAATTCAATAAGCATACAAACGGGTTTCATCAATTTTTTTGTGTTTTTGTTCTTTCCCTATTGTGTATGGGTCCGTATAGGTCCCTATTGATCTAAAATTTATAGTATGATTTTTTTTATATCTAACTTGTAATTCTAATCATTTTGAGAGTCCTTTGTTTTCTTTAGTGAAATAAAAATTCATTTTTCTTGGCACTGCCTGTGTAAACCAACAAGGGCTTGATCTGAGGTGTTATATGGAGAATTATTCATTCCTCCTACTATGGGACCTGTTACTCAGAGAAATGGAATGTATCATGATAGGTTAGGTTTTTATAGGTGTGTGGAGTCATAATAATGTGTTTTGGTTCTTGGGAAGTGAAGTTTTATGGCAGGGTAGAGCCATTTTTATGAAAAATTGAGTAACTAAAACTTGACTTTGAATGTATGTTGATTGTATGTTCTATGTGAGGGATTGAAGAGTTTGAACATGTTATTTGTGACTTATTTCAAGCATTGGAAGAGTTTGGAAATCCTTGGAAGTGACATTTTACTAAAACCCTAGGGATTTATTTGTAAATGGAGGGTTTTTTGGGACAATATTAAAGATTCATCAAACCTGGAACCCAATCATGAAATTTGGTGTTTTTTCAAATGTCTTAAGACTGTTTGATGTGTTTGAGTGTAGGGAAGATGTTTTCGAGGGACTTCCTTTGTAAAAGTAGGCTAATTGAGTAGCCTTTTGCAAGGTTATTGTACTAAAAGTTTTTGTTGGTCCAAATAAGTAATCATTGGTTTTATAATATGTTGTGTAGGCCCTAAAGGGGTATCTTAATCCATTTTTTTTTTTGGAAAGTGTTTTGTAAAGGTTGAATGAAAAGTGGCATAAACTAGGTCTTGATGGCTACAAGGGGAGGTTAAGTAAACATTGAAAAATGAAGAGTTTATGTGAATCTCTTTGAAGATTGTTTGAAGATCAGACATTAGAGATTTTATGAAATCCATCACCCCCTATATTGTATCTAAGTACCTATAGATTATTTTTTCCACCTTCCATCTACAAATTTGCAACACATTTATTCAACCCTCTCCACATGACCGAGTACTTATGGAACCATTTTTCTTGTAATTTCATACCTTCCTAGCTCCTCCCTCTCTCTCTTAAATTATATTATCTTTTCTCTTCAGTCTCTTTCTACTTAGAAGTGTGTATACCAAATTGAAGACTTATATCTTCTTCATCATGAGTAAATGCTTCTCTCTCTTTGAAATTGGTTGCTTCCCTAACTTTTGGGTGCATTATTCTCTTGGAGTAATCAATCCTTACATTCTTCTCTCCATTTAAGAATTCTTTGATGTGTTATTTCTTAATTTGGGGATGACACAGTGTTGAGACAACCTTTTACATCTAGGTCTCTTCTACTTTTTTGACTCAAATCTTGTTAGTTATTTCTATTCCTATGTGTATGTTTTTTTATATGTTCTAACCCCATGATGTAATGGATTTTTATGTTCTAAAATGGTTTTCTTATGTAGGTCTTTCTTGTCTAATGCATTTTTTTTGTAGGTCTTCAGCCTAGGGGCATGCTTCCTTGGTTTGAAGAGTTATCTACTTCCTCTACTATATCCTTTTGGTATCATGATGTTATTTATGTTTGGTAAATTTCCTTTAGTGTACATATTAGTATAGATTAACATGCTTGCTAAAGTTGGGGAAAAATATAATGTCACAAAATTTCACCTCTTGCAATTTCACATACATCTTTGTATCGACTTTAGTGTCCACCCCTTAGCATTTGTCTAGGCTCATTTTATCCCTTACATCAACCTTTTTCCCTTCTCAGGATGCTCATGATCCCTTGATGCAGGATAATCTAGTCATGTAAGGGAAATCCTACATCACTAGAAAATATTTTCATTTCCTTTTGATACTTTCTTAGATGCTTTTTGTAGTTTTGGATACCCATTTCATCATAATGTAATTCCCCACTTTTAGTTTTTCTTTTCTACTTTTTTTGGTCAACTGCTATTTTTAGGAGGTATTGGAATTTGAAGGTATCTGGGGGAAAAAATTATATGGGAGGATTCAAAATGGAAAAATAAGAACATTGGAAAAAGAATCAAGCTGAGAGCATTCTTGGTTTGAAAGATATTGCAGTTTCAATCTCCCTGAAATGCATTTGAAAACCTTCTAGATCAGATTTGAGGAATCAAATGGCCCTAAAATAGCCCCAAAACTTGCTAAAATTGGAATATAAAATTTTGAACATGTTCTTGACTCTAATACCTTTCCAATGGTTCAAATGGTTCGAAAAACGGAGTCCCAGATCAAAAGTTATGACTCCTAGAAGTTGGTACACTTTCAAAAAGGTGCTAATTTTTTACTAAGGTTTTAAAGTTTGAATTTCAAATTATGAATTGTGACACCAAACCACCAAAAACTGATAATTCAAATGTTGTTTGGCTCCAAAACTGAAAATGAGCTATCTATGGGGAGATTTTCTAATAATTCTAGCTTTTTGGGGGAAAAAGATCACATATTGCGAAAGGGGGGAAATTCTATAGTTTATGTGGTTTTTGTAGCTTGCAGGCATTACAGAGCTCGAGGATTTGAGATCCTCTACATGTAATATTTTCATTTCTGAATAATAATAAAATTTCTCTAGTTTTTTGCATCATTTATGTGTCTCGGGTTTGCACCCTCGTCATCGCTTTTCAACAACTACCTTTGTGCATCAATGTTGTGTCAAACCTTGTGTTTTTTCCATTCAAGTTGTTTTTTTAGTGTAATGTGTCTAGACACTAGCACGCCATGTGGATTCCCACATGTCGCGCTAGCATCTAGTGACATTTTGACATTTAAATGACTATTTTTTAGCATGTTTTCCACTTGTCAACTCCTTTTGCCAGTGGTAACGACCCGAAATGCCTTGTAATGGCCTGGGAAGCTTCTTTCCCTTCCTATTCTCTCTTTGAATGCTATCTTTTTTAATCTATTTGGTCTTTTGGATCTTTCTAGCTTTGGCTCCTACCAATTTCCTCTTTTCTTGGTCTTTCTCTCTTGCTTTCACAACTCACTAAAACAATGTTCACTCTTGTGTTCTCATAGCGCCCTTTACAACTCTCTTGGTTCTCACAACTATCTCTCTCTTTAGCTTCCCTAAGCCTTGTAGTTGATATCTTCTTACGTTGTGGTTGTGAGCATTTTAGGATTCCTCACATCCCCTATCTATTACATCCCTATCTCATGATACGAGTTCTCCTCCTTGAGGGAGGATTTCTTTTATCACTTCATGTTTTCTTTATTTATTCACTTTCTCTATCTATTTGGCTATCTATGGAGGTGGAAACACCAAAACAGGGGTTTGATTGAGGAAAAACCCTATACAACCACAACATTTTCTCTAGATCTTATTTATGCAAGTTTTGAAGATATTCATGTGTTGAAGGCTTCATTACTTGGGTTGTGCTGAATAGTTTCTATTCATTATTATTTCACCTTATCATCTATATTTCACTTTGTTTATCTTACATTATTTCATTCCTGTCACATTTTGTTACGTTTCTTGCATTCTTAAGAGTTCTTAGCAATCTTATTGTTAGTATAAATTTAGTTTTTTGTGATAAACTTAGTTTTGGATTCATACAAGACTCTAGTGTGTCATGCTATCAACCTTGTTCCACATTGTCGTCCTTTGGCCGAGAGCCTGTCATTCTATCCAGAAAACCTCTATGGCTTGCTCTTTCTGATCCTGAAACTCTTACTCTGTTCCTTGAGGTAGTTTAGGGAAGTTCACCCATTGGATTCTCTTCAAAATAAAGAGACTCATGAGTAGAGAATCCCTCTTCACTACAGTATCAACAAAAGTTGTATATATATATTAAAAATCTTTAAATTGTTATCAATTAATTCTAACAAAATATTATGTTAAAATTCAGGTTTGTAAGGAGTTGTAAGAGAATTGTACAAGAAGAGAGGAGAGTTTATTTGAAGATAAAATCCATGGAATTTTTGCACCCTTAATGGCAATTCATACCACCCAATACTGATGTCATAGTTTTTGACATCTCTACTTCCTATCCTTATATATATATATATTATGTTAAATTTCAGGTTTGTAAGGAGTTGTAAGAGAATTTTACAAGAAGAGAGGAGAGTTTCTTTGAAGATAGAAGCCATGGAATTTCTACACCCTCAATGATAATTCATACCACCCAATATTAATGTCATAGTTTTTCACATCTTTGCTTCCTATCCTTATATATATATATTAAAAATCTTTAAATTGTTATCAATTAATTCTAATAAAGTATTATGTTAAATTTTAGGTTTGTAAGTTGTAAAAGAATTGTACTAGAAGAGGGTAGTTTCTTTGAAGATAAAAGTTGAGGACTTTTTGCACCCTGAATGGGAATTCATACCACTCAATACTGATGCCACAGTTTTTGACATCTCTGCCTCCTATCTTTCTATATATATATTAATAATATTTAAATTTTTATCAATTAATGCTAATAAAATATTATGTTAAAGTTTAGGTTTGTAAGGAGTTGTACAAGAGAATTGTACAACACAAGAGGAGATCTCAGGAAAAAACCTTGTGTCTGAGACTATGATTCAATCTTGCTCTCAAATAAGAAACCAAATCCAAAACTCATCCCAAAATGCTCAGCAGTTGTTTCTAAGCCCGCTGCTATCATTACACCCTCTACATGCTCTTTCTTTCCTGGTTATGTAGACTATATAGTGAATTCTATTGGAGTGCTATTGTTAAATTTTTAAATTGGAGATGAGGTTTTTTTTTTGTCACCTCACTGATTCATAGATCTAGCATTTAACCTTTAAATTAAAAAAATAAAAATAAAATTTAGTAGTGAGTTGGTAATAACTTTCTATTTATAATGTTAGATTTTTTTTTGAAAAAAATTAGCTAAGTTTAACCTTTAAACTCTTTTTTAATCAACTATGCAACATTCACATGTTGGGTGGTAAGGCATTAGATGATTGGCAGCTAGTAAGAGAAGTTGAGACAAGTCACATGCATAAATCAATTTTTGTTTAGATTTTCAATAACCAGACATTAAATGTGCCAAACCTACTCAACATCTTTATAGCCAACATTTTTGGTCAAATGATTTTAAGCAAGCGAGTTTTTGACAGTCAAGGGAATGAGGCCAATCAATTGAAGGACAATATAGTGGATCTCGTGGCTATAACATGGAATTTTAATATAGGTGATTTTATACCTTCTAATGCATGGATCGATTTCCATAGGATACAAGGGAGTATGAAAAATATAGCAAAACAGTTTGATGATATGTTAAATAAGATGATTGTAGAACACCAAGCCACCACTAACAAATGAGCAACTCCATATTTCTTTGATGTGCTTATGTCGAAACAAAATAATTTTGATGGTGAGGAAGAGAGGTTGTCTAATGATAATATAAAAGGTCTTCTTCTGGTAAAATAACTACTTTTGATACAATGCATTAGAAATATTATATCTTTTTATTTATTTCAATAAAGATGAAAAATGAAGTATAGAGTTTCAAGATGAGACAATGATTTGTTTATGTAGAAAATATTGAATTATTAAGAATATTAGTGTGATCAACTATCATTCAAGTTTCTTTCAAATAAGACTAACAATATTTTGTGTTCATTTGATTTGTCAAACATTAATTATAGCATAAACATTTTGGATATATTGATAATTTTCTCTACTACTGTGTGAAATGTCTGTTTTAATATATTAATCTTTTAGGGAATGATAATAAAAATAAATTAAGGTGTAGGCCAATATTAAATATTCAAATAGAAGAGTAACTAATATTTTCATTTGTATCCTAATGCTTATAAAAAAAATTGACCAATTATGAAAGTCTCTTAGTTAATTTCAAACTATGAAAATGAGTGAATAAGAAATAAAAAGTTTAAACTATAGACATGGAATTATAAGGTTTTATGATTTTTTAAATTAAAGCTAAAAGATTATAATTGGGGGACCTCATCTTAGATTAAGGTAACTTGTGACTATACTATATAAAATTGTTTCTTTCTATTTAATCATTTTATATTAGTTTAAGATATACTAATGTGCACTAGTAGATAGTAGGATTGGAATATTGTGGATTATTCTTCATATTATTTTGAAGTGACAAAATTAAATTATAATTTATTTTTCTTTATGTGTTTTGCAGGATATGTTGACTGGAGGAATTGACACATCAAGTAGCATGATAGAATGGGCACTTGCTGAGTTTATCCTAAATCCCAAACTTCTAAAACATGCCAAGGCTAAAATGGATGAAGTTATTGGTAAAGAAAGGTGCCTCCAAGTATTCAACATTCCAAAGCTTCCCTACTTAGTGCTCATTATCCAAAATGTTTATTACTTACTGACACTACTAGAGAAAATTATCAATATATCCAAAGTTTGGAGCATACTTTATCCAAAATAGTATTCTAAAGATTTTGACTCACACTAATATAAAATACAATAGGCGTAAACATTGCAGCTCCTTTCAGTGAAAGTGCTAGTTACATATTTTTGTAAAAGATAAAGAACTAAAATGGAGTTTTAGATTTATGCTTCCCTATGACCCTTCACCTTGTCATAGTTAAGATGAGAATTGTGATATATAATAATAAAAATATAGTTTACATGCCACTATTTTACACTCCACAAAGGGTGTTGTCCCGTAGAGGAAGAACTCAAGTTATATAGGGAATATTCTCTTATAAATACTAACACATCATTACTAAGCATTGTAGTTCTTCATGTTGTCAAAAAAATTAGTAGAGCAAATTAATACTAAAATATAGTTAAATTTTAATTTTGATAAGACTTAACTTTCTAGTAATATTTATTTTAAAATTAATGAAACTTATAATAAATAGATCTATATAAAATTAAATAAATATATATTTTTTTTATAAATTAAATAAATAATTCATTTCATTCTTTAATCATAGAAGATGACATTAATTAGTATTTTTATTCAAAGGAGGTTCAAGAATTATGCTGATATAAAATTATATGCATGATAATATGTTAGAGAATATGTGTGTGTGCATGGGTGCATATGGATGCAATTGCAAGTTCTATTTTTTTTTGTATTAAATATAGTTTGAACATCAGATACAAGAGGGGCCAGTACTATTGTCAATCAGTGAGTATCAAAATATACAACTATAGATTGTCAATATGTTGCACAAAATCAACTACCACAAGGAGATTTACAAAGCATCAATATGTTGTTCTATTGCTAGATATCAAAAAACTTCCCTGTGTTGTCAAGGGGTCCATATCCATGCTGACCACTAGTGCCATGAGGGTGTACCAATATGTAACCTGAATTTGCTGAAAAAAACTCAACCGAATGTCCACAAAAATCTACTATCATTTCAAATAGGAGCTTCTTCTCCCTGCCCACTATTTTCCACCTTTGCATTGAATTCTTTCTAGAAGAGCTCCATATCTTTGAGGAACACTTTTGTTGTATGCTACTAACCTTGTGCAAAATTCACTTCTTGGAGGCTTACTGGGATTGTACCATCTTCTATCAACTTAAGAAACTTGGCTTTGGAGACCTTGATCATGAGCGCAACTTGTAATGTGATATGGGAAAGTGTGAGTCTTTTGCAAGACTCAGTAAGTGCCCACCTGACATCATAAAATTTATCTTCATTCCTTTTTTTCCAAATAAACCAAAAAATATCAATTGCTATGATAATCCACAAATGCATTAGTCCTTTTTTATCTTTGTAGAGAATTGTAAACAAAATTTTATCAATTCTAATGTTATTATTTTTATCCTAGATATTCTAAATTTTGCAAAATAGATACCAGACTTCCCTTGCAAAGAAGTAATCAAAGAAGATATGTTTCACTGTTTCAAGGGTCCTACATATATTTCCGTCACCACTTCCTCATTTTTCCCTTTGATTGGAAATCTTTGTAAAATGAGCAATCATCGGAAGCAAGCATTCTTTGGCTTGAGGACACAAGACCAACAATTTTTAAAGACTTTGGACCAACCTACCCCCCTCATACTTGTTTTACAAACTTGGTTCAGGTATGTAAGAAATTATTTCTTATTTGTAATGACATTGTATATGTTCTTGGAAGAGAGCTTTGGTAGCAAGGATCCATCACTCCATCTACACTGTTTGTATTGTTCATAATCAATTATATGGTTGGCACCCGGGGGTGATCCACAATGAGTAGTTTTACAAGTTTTTAGCCAAATTTGGACATTGAAATAATTTTTAACTAAATCTTCACTTTGGGGAAACTATAAGCGGCTAATGGTAGAAATTTGAAGATGATGCAAATAGAGTTTCATGAAATTTTGTGCGTAGACTCTAAAATGTATTTTTTCAAAATTTTTGGGAATCAAATTGTACTTCTTTTCCCATCTCCCATGAAAATTAATTTTCTTTTAGAAAACACCATTTTTAAAAAGTGACTCTCACCGTATAACGCATAATTTTTTTTTCATTAAGGAAAAAATTCTAATTCTTTTGAATTTAGATTTGTAACTCTGATATCTAGTGCTTCCACTTGGTTAGATAGTTTCTTATTGAATATTTTTTCTTTAATCAAGTTTCAAAGTCAAACCAATTACAATTCAGACATAGTGCGACTGTATAATGCGTAACTTTTTTTGTATGTATTGAAATTCA
>VDFB02090533.1:0-15122 GCA_007258455.2 Sequoia sempervirens
AGTCAATACAATGGACATAAAACTTTATGTTTTCATCAAACCCTATCCTATAGTGGCTCATAATACACCTAAACATCATTTGAAAAAAACATTATACAATAAGGACTCAAAAACCATTACCAAAACTCTTTTAAACATCACAATATATTGGTTTTACCAGTCATATTCACTTTTTCTAGACCTAGGGCTCACTTGAAACTGCCCCAAACCAATCCTTCAGTCTTTGAAACTTTGGAATCTGTTAAAGCACATATTAAGCTACTTACACACCAATTTTGAAGAGATTTCCCCTATTAAAATTTGAGAAACATAATTTTGAATACTCTCTGCATACTCTAGATCAAGGTTTAACCCACCTAGACCAATTTGTCAATAACTTTCTCAAAACGTGGAATCAAATGAAATAAAATGCATTTAAAAGAGGATTCATAGGGCTTCAATTCTCAATAGAGGAGGATAGGTTTCTTGCATAATTATGGTTGTACAATGTGTTGGATTTTGTGGTGTGTTGCTGATATGTGGTTGTCATTGATGTCAACACTATTAGCATTGTTGCATTAGAAGTTGTATATGTTGAGGATATTGAGAAAATTGTGATAAGAAGTGTTATAGGTTGTTGGTGGTGAAGTGAAGTTATTTCTGTCAGTGTGATCAGTACGTTGTTGTTCAGAGGTTGTGGAATAATGGTTTACTATTGAGTATATCTAGTTTATCCACGTCAAATTTCAGAGATCCACGTGAAGATTTGATCAAGTTATGAAGATTTGTATTCTGAATTTTTTTTTGTTACTTCTATTTGTGTTCCTGAATGAAGATCATGTGATTTCAATTTAGTTGTTGTGGATGCCTCTATGGTGTTTCATGATGTTTGTGGATGTGTCTAGTTTGTGCTCTATTTGTGTTGCATGTCCACATTGATCGTTGTGCTTGTGATCTAAGATTTTCTCTTGCATGCTCATGTTTTTCATGTTCTTGGTCGAGAAGGTGTTGAAGCGTGTTGTGGATCTTTGAGGAGTAATTAATTGAAGTGGTTCATGTTTGAGGATGTTATTTTGGTCTTCACTATGTCGTGGCCGACCTTGGTTGATTCGCATGAATAATCTTTATTGATATAAGCAGAATGTTTATATTCTTTCTTTCTATTTTGTTGAAGCTGACTTATAGCGATGTAATCTCTTGTTGCAGATATATAAGAGCAATTGTTTTATCATGTGAAAGTGTGCAATTCATGTGTGTGAATATTTTTTAGATCATTCAAAGGTAGAGCAGAGAGTGAAGAGTGAAGACGAGTGAAGAAGTGTTCATGTGCTTAACCAAAACTATAACCAAGCATTAGCAGATGCTCTTTTCTCAGTTCAAAATATGATGGATTTAATCAGAACCTTTTTGTAAGATAGTGTGTCTTCCTTTGTAATTGATCAGTGATCTCTAGGCAGTGTGTCTGAATGCATGTGCATTCCCCATTCATATTTCCTTATACTTTTAACAAGGTATAATCTTATGGATTGACCTCCATCGTGGTTTTTCCCCTAACAGGGTTTCCACATAAAAATCTTGGTGTTATGTGTGCTTCTGATGTGTTGTTCATTTATGATTTCATGATTAATGATCAAAACTGAGAATAAGGTTAATAAATTGAATAAGTTTGAAATTCGGTGACAACTGATTCACCCCCCACCCTCTTAGTTGTTTTCCCTTGAGTTGCTAACAATTGGTATCAGAGCAGGTTCCTTGGAAGAAGTTTTACAGCTTGAGGTGATCTAGGATGGTGACTTATAAGAAGGATAGTCCTAGATTTGATGGAACAAATTGTTCCTTGTGGAAGACTCAAATGGAGTGCCATCTGAGATGCATTGGTGAACCCTACTGGAGCATTACAAGAAATATATATGTTATTCCACAAAATGGTCCTCCTACTTCTATTGAGATTAGGGATGATGAGTATAATATCTAGGCTAAGGAAGCTTTGTTGAGTTCTTTGACTGATACTGAGATGAAAAATGTGATGGATCTGAAGACTGCTTATGAGATCTGGAAAAAGTTGGAGACCTTGTATGAAGGTGATGCTAATGTGAAGATTTCTAAGCTACAAAGGGTATGAAAGGGAAATATGAAAAGAAATTTGAAAATGGATGATGATAGAAAATGTTACTACTCATAGAAAAGAGTGGAGATTGAACTTGTGTGGTGGTTATTAGATGTACTATTGGGCGGATAGATGAATCAAGGTGTGCTGAAAGTGCCCATATCCTTGGCCCGGTTCCTGAGTTAGGAGGAACTGGATTGCTGTGAAGACTCCAGAACTATGACAGAATGTTACATATGGATATGTTTGGAACCTATACTTGCTTTTGGGGTTAGGTTTGGTTGATGCAAAGCATATGCCTAGGGTTAGATCATACATTCAGAACATGTTAGGAGATAAACAAAACAAAGATATGAGATCGGGGTTGGGAACATACATCCAAAGAAAAGACATTTGAGTTAGGATGATAAAATAAACTCCAATGAAAGAAAGAGCTTGAAGAACTTTGAAGCATTGATTGTGAAAAGAGAAGCCAAAGGACAAGGTAAGTACAAGGGGAATTTTCCTATTAAATGTTTCTCTTGCAATAAGATAGGTCATTCTGTATCAAGGTGTCTTGAGAGAGTTTCCAATCCAATATTTAACAAGCCTAAATTCTAAAAGAAGTGTTACTATGTTGTTGATGAAGGACAGTGGGGATGGACAGACAAAAGAGGAGAAATCACAAGTGAAAGATAGGTGTGTTTATTGCCTATCAAGGAAATCGCTCATCAATCCTTCGGTGCTGAGATGATTGTGGGAGGAATCTAACTGTTTCGAGTTGAAGAAGGAAGATACGGAATGGATGATGGAAGTAAGTGGACAGGTGGATGGGAATAGAGATGAAGTAGGTTGGTAGGGTTTGGAAAAGAAATTGCCTTAAATTGGTGATTGTGTGGGGTTCTGGACTGAGAAAAACTAGGAGGTTCTAATTACTTGTGGGATCCATTAGGAGGATGCATTTCTCTTGATAGTACTTATAATACGATGATGTCTTAACTATGTTGAAAGGTTTGAAGCATAATATTTTAAGTGTTGGATAGATGGTTGATAAGGGATACAATCTTTGGATTCATATATAGTAAGGGATACAAGAGAAAAATATTGGGAAATTCATCTTGATTGCATGAGTTGTTCAGACTCAAGATGGTATTTCCACTGAAATTGTTGCTAGTAAAAGTTGTTTGATTTCTCAAATTGATGAAAGTTGGTTGTGGAATAGGAGAATGTGTCATGTTAACTTTGGTAATATTATCAAGATAAGTTCCAATAAGGTTGTGAGAGATCTTCCTAAGCTGATGAAACCTACTAATGCCATATGTAAAGAATGTCAGTTAGGAAAGCAAACAAGAATTTTATTTCAGAATAAACAACAAAATTCAAGTAGATTGTTGGATCTTGTGCATACTGATTTGTGTGGTCTTGCTAGAACTAGAAGTTTACAAGGATACAAATACTTCATGTTGCTTATTGATGACTATTCAAGAATGATGTGGGCTACTTTCTTAAGGGAGAAATCTGAAGCTCTAGAAAAATTCAAGATCTTTAAGGCTATGGTTGAGACACAGAAAGGTCTGAAGATTAAGTGTCCGAGATCAAATAGAGGTGATGAATTCACTTCCGGTGAGTTTAATTATTTTTATGAAGAGCATGGAATAAAGAGATAGTTAACTGCACCGAGGACCACTCAACAAAATGGAGTTGCGGAAAGAAAGAACAAAATAGTTCTAGATGCTGCTAGAACCATGATGTTGGAAGGAAATGTACCTCATATCTACTGGAGAGAAGTTGTGAGTACAACATATGTACACACTTAACAAGGTACAAATCAAAGGTGATACTGGTAAGACTACTTTTGAGCTATGGATTGGTCAAAAACCTACTATTAGATATTTCAAGATCTTTGGAAGCAAGTGTTATATCAAAATAGATGAATATATAGGAAAGTTTGATGCTAGGAGTGATGAAGGAAACTTTTTGGGTTATGCTACTAAAAGTAAGGTCTACCGTTGTTACAATAAAATATTGAAGAAAATGGTTAAAAGTGCAAATGTTAACGTTGATGAAGACATAGTTGCACTATCTAGAACCTGTGGATATGATTCTAATGATCAGAATGTTAGTACAAACAAAGGTTAGAACTCAAGTCAAGTTCAAATCATTTTGGTAAATCAAGAAGATCAAGAGGAAGGAGAGACTGGTGGAAGAACATAAGAGAGATTAGAAGAGCCTGAAGTTGAAGAACATTCTAAGATGACTCTAAGGTATGTGAGATTGAATCATTTAGAAAATCATATCATGGGTGATAAGAGAAAAGGTGTCCAGACAAGGAGAAAGATTGCTGAAGAATATTGCTTGATTTCAAAGACTAAGCCTAACAATGTGAATGAAGCATGCAAAGATGAACATTGGGTTAAGGAAACAATGAAAGAGGAACTACAACAAGTGGAAAAAAGAATGACTACATGGATTCTACGTTTCTACAGGACCTAAGGATAAAGGCGTAATTGGAACTAAATGGGTCTTTTAAAAGAAATAAACTAAATGAACAAGGTGAAGTGGTTAGAAAAAAAGCAAGACTATTATGTAAGGGATATTCACAGATGGAAGGTATTTATTTTTAAGAAACCTTTTCCCTTGTTGCTAGAATTGAAGTTGTTGTTTCTTTCTTATGTTGCTTACAAAGACTATAAGGTTTATCAAATGGATCTCAAGTCAGCTTTCTAAATGGTGAATTGGAAGAAGAGGTGTATGTTGAACAACCAGATGGATTCCAGTTGACTGATTAGGGAGATATGGTTTACTGATTAAAGAAAGCATTGTATGGACTCAAACAAGCCCCTAGAGCATGGTATGTATGATTGGATAAGTATTTGGTGAAGCTTGGATTTAACAAAGGTACTGTTGATAGTAATTTATATTTCAAGAATGATGATAAAGATTTAATTGTGGAAGTTTTTGTTGATGATATCATATTTGGAGATGACAGCTTGTGCATGAAGTTTGTTGATGAGATGCATAATGAGTTTGAGATGTCAATGATTGAAGAGATGAAATTCTTCTTGGGATTGCAAATTACTCAGTTAGATAAAGGGATCTTTATATCTGAGTCCAAGTATGTGAAAAAATTGCTAAAGAAATTTGGTATGGAAGATTCAAAGGAAGTTGGTACACCCATGGTGACCGGATGCAAGTTGACAACTGATGATGATTCTCCAAAGGAAAATCAAACTAGATACAAATCAAGATTGGTGGATTACTTTATTTGACTCAAAATAGGCTTGATATCATGAATGTTGTATGTATTGTTGCAAGATTTCAAGTTGATCCTAAAGAATCTCATGTGACTATTGTGAAGAGGATTTTTAGATACCTAAAGGGGACAGTTGATTTTGGTCTATGGTACCCTAAAGATGATGATATTACTTTGAGTGCCTTTATTGATGCTGATTGGGAAGGAGATGTGAATGATAGGAAAAACACTAGTGGTGGAGTATTTTTCTTGGGAAAGAAATTGATTTCATGGTTAAGCAAAAAGCAAAATGCTATTTCTTTATCTATTGCAAAGGAAGAATACATTGTTGGTGCTAATAATTGTACTCAAGTACTATGGATGAAGCAAATGTTGAAGGATATTAGAGTTGTGTATGATGAGACTATTGTTATATTCTATGATAACTCAAGTGCTATTAACATTTCTAAGAATTTGGTGTTGCATTCCAAGACCAAGCATATATATATCAAGTTTCAATTTTTGAGAGAGAAAGCAAGTGAAAAGGAAGTTAGATTGGAGTATGTGCCTACTAAGGAGCATATTGCAGATGTAACTGAGGGTAATTTTCTAAGGTTGGATTAGTTTTAGATCAATCAAATCAATATAAAAGACAAAAACCCAAAGACCTATCGAGTATAAAGGAATTTAAACAATAAACAGTTATACCTGTAAATCGAGTTCTCCATGATTACCCCATAGTACCTTCTTACTTGCTGGATGATGCTTTTCCCTCAGATTTGTCATGCAAGCAATCTACAAATGTATGCCTGTCCTACACCAAGCTTTGAAGGATTTGCATAAAATGTCTAAAGCCTATGCCTATGACTATGATTGACAATGCCTAAACATGCTAAGATTTGATCAAATAAAAATAATAAATGTAATGAAAAGCCTAAGTGTGCAAGTGCAAGAGTGTCTAAAGTGAATGCGTGTAATCAAAAAGTGAGGAAAATGGCATTTTATAGAAAACACCATTTTGAATGGACGGGTGAGATTAATTCATGACGAGAACCTAAAATGAAAGGTCTAGATTAAATCTGAGAATCCCTAATTAGGGTTAGGAAAAATTCATTAATTGAATGGTCAAGATAATATCTCAGATAATCGGATCGATGGTGGAGAATAAATGAGATAAATTAATTAGAAAATGAGGATTTTCGAAAATCAAGAAGATAAAGACTGCCTGATTTGTGAGATTTGAAAAATCAAGAAGAAGATAAAGTTAGATGAAGATCAGTTGGAGAAAAGTAAGGAATACTGCCTTGATTACTTTATTTTTTGGAGATTAGATGCACCATTTTGAATAAATTAATTCAGAAATAATGATTTTGTGAGACAATAAATAATCTTTTTCAGATTATTTTGAAATGGGCAGTTTAGAAGGATGGTTTTGAAAATGGTGGAACGACAAAATGAGAGAATATTAATTTTTGACAATTAAATAATTAAATATAATTATTTGTAGGACTAAATAGAATTAATCAATTCATTTAATTATGGCAGGTTAGTGACGCAATAAATAAATAAATAAAATTTATTTATTTAATAATAATTAGAAAAATATATGACCGAAGGAAGTAATTAAATAAATTAAAGAAATTTATTTAGTAAGGAGTAGACAATTAATGTAATTTAATAAAATAAATAAAATTTATTTATAATCATGAATAAAAAGGACATGAATTAATTAAATATGAATTATTTAAAATCAATAGTCGAATGTGGATACGGGACAACCAATTAAATGTCATAATTATGCTAGGACGAAAGTGGTAAAAATGAAGCTTCCAGGCCTAGGTCATTTTTAGGTGTCTACATTTTTCCCCTCTTTGTCATAATGTCGCTTGTCGCATTGTGACAAAGAAAATAAGTCAAAAATATGCCCTAGTAAAGATACAAAGTATCATTGCCCCCTCGGAAATTTTTTCAAATTTTGGGTCGGCGACAGAAAAATTTGTAAAGGGTCCTGATAAATCAATTCAATGACCAGAAAAACAATGGCGCAGTCGGTTTTGCATTCTGAAATGTTTAAAGCAGGTAACGAGGAAGTCAAAGCTGGTCAAATGAGCCTCCAGTAATAACCTTGTTTGAAAAGTGTCATTTTGACTTTATAAATAGGTTGAAAAAGGGGTAAAAGTCAATTCATTTCTACTATTTACCTTGCAAATTTGGAGAGCCCAAAGCGAAAAGGAGCGTAGCAAGGATGGTTATTCCAGTGACAAAGCATCACGGCGAGATCGTATGGACATTCAGACGGCCAGAGGGCTCAAAGCCTACAGTATGTACCCTTGTTTTGCTTTGTAATTTTTTTGTTTTGTGTGCCAAATTTAAGTTTCTAGGGTAAATAACAACTGTGCCGTAACACAATTGCGTTCGCGTAAGCTGCAATCATCTGTGCATTTGACGCATATGATGTGTTGCGACACAAATGACTAGCTAATCGTAGGGTGGGTGAGGCATTGTGACGCATTCACCTAACCAAATCGCATATGAGTATTGAAATGCCACAAGTGTCATTTTGTGCCGCAATTGCACATTTTAGCGACACATTCACCATCCTGTGTCACAATTGCTAAAATTAGTGACGCAATTGAAATAATGCGATGCATCTGGGCAACCAATCGATGCAACTATCATGTTGCAACGCATTTGAGGATTTTTGAGATGCATTCGATTATTTGCGATGCAACTGAAACAATGCGATGCATTTGATTTTTTTCTTTTCTTGTGTTGAGACCAAATGTGATGCTTGTAAAACCGTTAATGCTTTTGATGATGCTGATAGTTATCTAGAAAGTAGTGATATATTGTTCACCTTTTTGCAGAGGCAACTTGCCCCTATCTACATGCGAGAGAGTAGACTGACCACATTTCGGTTTTCCGACCAGTTGAGCCCGTAGGAGCAGCACCGATTGATGTGACTAGGGTTGTTCTATGTTGCCTACATGCCCGCCATTCAGGCGAATAGGGGATTATTGACTGTGCTATGTGAGTGTTGGCATTCAGAGACTTGCTCATTCCACCTGTCGACAGGTGAGGCTACCATTACTCTGGAGGATGTCTACCGAATTCTGTGAGTGGTGATTCGAGGGGAGCAGATTGTCTAAGATCTTCGTCATGGTGAGCAGAACTTCCAAGCATACTACCGAGATCAGGGTGTAGGACTGGGCATCTAGGGTTATGAGATCAGATGGGAGTTCATGGCGGATCACTATGGTCACTTTGATGCATTCTTGGTGACTCTGATTGGGGGATCTTGATTCCCGATCGTCAAGGATAGATTTCCTATTGGCTGGGGAGACATCCTAGTTGGCATGAGATGAGACAGGACCATTTATGCTTGGGTTCCTTGCTTACTGGGGACACTCTACCATCAACTGCATGATATTGCCTATAGGAGAGGAGAGAGCATCTCGTGTGGGACTACACTGATAATGATATGGGCCTGGGAGCACATATCCATATTTTGTCCACCAATTGATAGACTATAGTTGGACGATGGTATGCCCTATGCTTATTACTACGTCGGTGCCTTACAACAGACCCAGATGGGTGAGACAGGTTGGTGGTGGCATCAGATTAACATGATGATTTCCTTTATCTGGAGGTCGTATCGAGATTGCGGATAGTGGGATGATGAGGTGGACCACTTGAGCCTTTGCAGACAGTATCGGTATTTGATTGGCCAGATAGTGCAGACTTCCTTGATTATTGAGATGTATTTACCACAACGTATCCTGAGGCAGTTCAGAGAGTAGCAGGGTGTACCTGCAGGGACAGCCGAGTACGCCCGATCTTCCAGAGAGTATGCTTGGAGACCAGCCATTCCAGTGGCCTTCGCGGAGTAGCAGATTGATGGGCTAGTAGCCCAGGCATGGGGATGGAGGGGAGGAGTAGCCGATCCTAGGACGACAATCGATTATGACTTATGGTGACAGACACACAGGCTAGTGCCATTGATGGATCCAGATGGGCCAGCACCGGTGGACATATGATCAGTTATTCCTTGTGTGTCGCGGGCTAGGCAAGGTGGTAGGGGGAGAGGTAGAGGCAGAGATGGAGGCAGGGGTGGAGACGAAGGCAGAGATGGAGGAAGGGGTGGAGATAGAGGTAGAGGTGGAGATGATGGCAGAGACGGAGGTAGGGGCGGATAATGGAAGGACAAATGGTGGATGGTAGAGGGAATGGAGGGAGAGGAGGAGGGGGAATGGATGATGATGGAGGGGCCTGCGGATGGTGGAGGGAGAGGGAGGTGAGATAGCCTCTAGTTCTAGTTAAGCCCGTGATGCCAATGCACAGATCGTAGGGTGCGGCTGATTGACAAAATTTGAGATTAGATGAGAGTATGGCAATGTGCCCATCATTGTAGTCCGCTAGAGGTAGCCCTGTTTGTGATTAGGTAGTGATCCGGCCAACAGACTCAGCTCGCTGGTGCAATACGCTTGCAACATTATGCATAGGGCCCGTAGGGGACATGGCTCATGAGTTGGCTAGAGTGAGCACGAGATTGGGGCAGTATCGAACATTATATGAGCAGGCAGTGCCACCTGAGTGACGGGATCCTACCCTGTCACGGTCACAAACGAGGACAGGCAGTGGCCATAGATCAGGCAATGCCAGTGGCAGTAGGAGTCACACCAGTGTTAGAGGATCTACCTCGATAGGGCACACATGAGTGCATAGGTCACATCACTCACACCGGCACACTCTGAGTCACCATTAAGGTCATAGTCATGGGTCGACTGGTTCAGTGCAGAAGTCGGTACAGATACAACCACCAATGATCAATCCATCTACTTCTCAGAGTCCAATTGCAGTGACATCATAGGTATCTGTTGCCATAGAGATAACGCCTTCCTTCGTAGTTCCACTAGTGGCACAGGAAGAGGTTGAGACAGGTCCACCTATCAGTTTAGTCCCAGTTTCAGAGTTGCAGCTGCCACATTCTTCACCACGAGGGGATGATGAGAGTCTACCCTAGGGGCATTTTGTTATTATGACACACTATGTATAGATTATTGAGCCAACGAGCTCCATTTTTGGGATATCCCATGACTTTATCCTATGACATTGTACATTTTTGAGATGATACTATATGATGATGCAGTTTTGATGCGGCCTACATGTATTATGATGTGTATGATGTATGATGTTGATTTATGATGTAGCATGTATGTCCTATGTTGCTTATTTATGATTTTTATGCCATGATGATGCAATACTTATTTATGTGAGATGATAATGATAATGATGTGCATAATGTATTTAGTAAAAGATGCAATGTTGATGACAAAGTTAATGCAATGTTTGTGATTATGTATATGATTTAATGATGTGGATGATGTATGTATGGACCTAATGCAATGTTTATATGATCATGTATGCACTTATGTTTTTGGATGTTACAGGATATCATCGTGAGATGGACGAGAGAAGACGATGAGACTGATGAGAGAAGATGACCAGACCGAAGAAGAGAAGATGACTAGACCGAAGAAAATGCATGTTAATTCCTAGACCAAATCCTTCAAAGTTTTATTGTAGGACTTTAATATTTATTGCTCTTAATCATCATTGGACAGACTATTGTAATGGCCAACAAACACCATGATATGACATAGATCAAGGTGTGCAATGTCGTACCATCACGTAAGACAAGCAGTCACAGACAAGGATGATCATGACTCATACTAAGAGTGAGATTTCCCCAGTTTTTTTGTCATAATCAACCACTAGCAGAAAAAGAAAAGGACAAATCATGAAACGTCATTGCTTCTCTAAATCCTGTTTCTAGGATATCCTTGAGAAAATAGCAACATGATTGCCAAAATATAAAAATAGAGCCCTTATCATGATACATCGTTGTTTTTCTAAATCCCAGAATTAGGACCTCACTGAGAAACTAGTAGTCATGTATGCCAATCGTCATGATATGTCATTGCTTCTCTAAATCCTGCTTAGTGAGATATCGCTGAAAAACTAATATCATGATAAAAATTAAAAGAAAATTGTCAAGTGTTTGCTAAGTGTGTCTGGATATCCATTGTTCTGATGTGAAGATGTCAGGTTTGATAATGATGAGATGCTAGAGTGTCAAATCATTGATGATGCCCATATGACAAATGTCCAAAATTGCCAAATTTAGGAAGGACACATCCTGAATAATGTTGATGTTGAGAGGATTGATCTCCAAATGCCATGTGACGGTGATGATGACAATTCCTAGGAAGGACACATCCTGAGGCATAAATGACACAGTTGGTTATTCAGAAGGACACATCTGAATAATTCTGATGTCGAGATGAGTGATCCTTAGATGTCGAATGACAGTGACGATGCCTAGGAAGGACACATCCTAAGGCATGAATGACCGAGGCTATCTTTCAGAAGGACACATCTAAAGATTAACCTAAAGTTGATAGTTTGACAGGTTATGATGATTTGACTTGCTTTGACCGAGTTTGACTTGTGTTTGACTATATGCCAATATTGCTATGATGATATGATAGACCTGTTGATGAGATTGTCATATTGAAATAACTGATTGTCATGATTTTTTCTTATGAGTTTACCCATTTGGGAGTGATTCGCTTGAAGATATTTTGATGTGTGTGCCAGTGTAGTGTCATGAACCCTAATGGACTGACTTAGTGTGGCCTCGGGGGTTCATCAACATATGGCCTTGCCTACGTCATACACTCAGAGACCTCGTAGTTTGACATGACCAATGACTTTGTCTAAAGGACAAAAGTTTGAATCATGATTTTATTTTCATTAAATTTGAATGGATCAATTTTATCGTCTCGTGGACTAAATGTGAAGTCTCGGTCGGCGTAGCAAATGCGCAGAGACAACGAAGTTCAATATTAAAATGACAAAGACTGATTGATATGGCTGACTTTGACAAGAGATGACAATGTGTTTGTGTTTTCTAAGCAGTCTGATGTTTTTTTTGTGGTTTTCTTCATGATGTTTTATGATTTTTAGGTCTTTCTTTAGGAGATTTTATGATGTTTTTGGTCTTTTTTCAGAACTTTTTTCCATGTTTTTGGTCTTTTTTTTAGGACATTTTATGATGTGTTTGTCTTTTTTTAGGACATTTTATGATGTTTTTTTGTCTTTTTAGGACTTTTTATGATATTTTTATCTTTTTTCAGGACTTTTTATGATGTTTGTCTTTTTTTAGGACTTTTTACTATGTTTTTGTCTTTTTTAGGACTTTTTGCCAATTTACAGATCATGTGCGACATCCACTGTAGTTTCATGATAAATTTTTTTGCCCCCAGTCAGATCCAAGACTTAGCCATTTTTTTTTAAAGAACATGGACTAGATGCTGCTGGTTTACTAGATGGACAGTCGTGAGGACTTGATGTCAATCATTTATTAACTATGATAGGTAGGATGGTATGGTGGAAATATGCATGATAATGGTGGAAATACCTTTCATCCTAGGCCAAGGTAGACAAAGTGAGAGTAGATGGCAGAGTAATGATTGATTACGCATGGCACCTGTTTTCCAGGTTTTCACCGTGGTACTTGTCTAGAGCACCTGTTTATCAGGTTTTCACTATTGGACGAATCATTTTTGTCTTTACTATTTTCTTGAATTTTTGTTTTTTTTAGGGTCACCAAGATGCCTGTTTTCTAGGTTTTCATCAAGGCGACAATTTTATCATTTTTCCATTTTTTTGTATTTTACGGTTTTCAACTCAATCCTCTAATGCTATGCGTAGAACCTTTGGAGATGTAAATTGTTGATGGGCTCTATCAGTTGTTCTCCATCTGGTGTGGCCAGCTGATAAGCTCCAGAATTGAAAGAAGATATGATAATGTAGGGACCCAACCAGTGTAGTTCAAACTTTCCTAGCTTTTCTCTGTCAGCTTGGTTCTTGAGGTTCTGCATGAGAACCAGGTCGCCAATGTCAAACTTTCTGACCATAACCTTTTTATTGTAGCTGTGACAAAGATGGTTCAGTGAATTTTGCCTTCTTTCTTCTAGTATTTCTAGCTCGTGCAAGCATGATTGTCGATACTCCTCTTCATTAGTTAGACCCTTCAGGGAGACTCGTAATGAAGGAATTTCAACCTCAATGGGAAAGATGGCCTCAGTGCCAAAGACTAGGGCAAATGGAGTGGTTCCTATAGGCGTACGAATGCTAGTTCGCTAAGCCCACATAGCAGGGTTGAGTTGTATGTGCCAGTCACGGCCAGCGTCGTTGACAGTCTTCTTGAGGATTTTGACAATGGTTTTATTTGATGCCTCAACTTAACCGTTTCCTTGTGGGTAGTATGGAGATGAAAAATGGTGTTGAATGTGAAATCGCTCACATAACTCCCGAACGTCTTAGTTTTTAAACAGACGTCTATTGTTAGTGATGATGGATTGTGGAAGGCCATACTGGCAAATGATGTAGTTAAGGATGAACTTGGATATTTGTTTGCCGGTAATATGTCAATGGTATGGCTTCAATCCACTTCGTAAAATACTCAATGGCAGTGATAATGAATTTGTGGTCGTTGGACAAGGTTGGATGAATTTTACCCACGAGGTCAAGTCCCCATTGAGTGAAGGGCCAAGGAGAAGTGATTGGTTGAAGTTCCTGTGCTAGAGCATGGATCAAATCCCTGTGAATCTGACATTTGCGACAAGTCCTCACATATTCAATTGCATTCTTTTCAATGGTTGGCCAATAATACCCAAGTCTCGTTACTTTCTTAGCTAGAGTAGGACCACTCAAATGAGACCCGCATATATCGTCATGCACTTTGCGTAAGGTCGTACATGCTTTGTTGGTGTCGAGACATCTAAGGAGGGTGTCGTCAAAACTACGGCAGTAAAGGGTGTTACTGACGATGGCATACTTTGCAGATTTTTGGATGAAGGACTTCCTTTGGTTATTGGACAGGTTCATTGGAAGGGTTTGAGATTTTAGGTAGTCATAAATATCTTGATACCAGGGAGAGTTGGGACCAACAAGTTCGTAAACCATTTCTGATTATGGGATATCATATGCCAGCATTAAAAGTTGTTCTATTAAGAACTCAAATTGTGACACATTTTGAGGGATGTCCAAGAGAGAACCAATAGTAGCCATTGCATCAGCTGCCTTATTCTGTGTCCTGGGGATTTGTTCAAAAGAAATCAATTGGAAGTATGTCAGGAAACTATCCACCATCCTCTTATAGGGAAGCAACTTTTCATCCTTTGTTTCATAGTCATCATTCACTTGGTTGATAACAAGCTGGGAATCCCCGAATACAAGCAACATTTGAATTTTCCATTTAATTGCCATTTTGAGACCTGTGACTAGTGCTTCATATTCGGCAATGTTATTTGTACAAGGGAAAGTGATCTAGAATGCCTTATGAATTGAATCCCCCTGTGGTGTGATAAACAAGATTCCAACACCTGAGCCATGACCAGTATGAGACCCATCAAAATATAGCTTCCATGGTACTACTGGTTCTGCATGAAAAATGGACTCATCGGGAAAATCAATTACTAGTGGATGAGTGAATTGAATCAGTGCATCCGCCAGTTGATATGCTATTACTTGTCCTTTTATTGCCTTACGCTCTACATATTTTATGTCATACTCGCTTAGTATCATGACCTATTTTTTCAACCGACCTGTTAATGCCGCCCAACTTAAGAGATATTTTAGTGGATCAATCTTGGTGACCAGTTGTGTCTGGTGACTGAGCATATAGTGTCTTAGTTTTTGGGATGCAAAGACAACAACAAGGCATGCACGTTCAATGTTTGTGTAGTTCAACTCATA
>VDFB02090535.1:0-24250 GCA_007258455.2 Sequoia sempervirens
TTTTTTTGACAATTTAAGCACCTTGTTTGAGGAGAAAAGATTAGGAAAAACTGTAAACTTATTAATAAAAATTCATTGTTGAAGATCAAATTTAAAGAGGAGGTTACAAATTATTTAAGGCTTTGGTGACCTATTTCTATGGGACCATGTGTGGTTCTTTGGTCCCATAGACTGCTTTGGCCTCATAGATGTTATAATCATTCATTCATTTATGTAATTATCCCTCAATCGTTGAATGTTTATTGATCAACATGTATCATCGATCTTGAGCTCGTAATATTTTACTTTATTTAGTTTTAAGAATTATTTGCTTTTTATATTATAAACCAAAGAAAATAAGGGTTCAAGTCCTTACAAGGTGGAAGGGAAGAAAAAAGGAATAGCTAAAAAAACTAGTAGCCAACCCTAAACCAAAAACGTCTTTGTTAGTAGAGAGACTCGCATAATATTTCTTCAATGGATTTTGGATGCAAAACCTTTTTTACAATATAACACATGGCACACTCTTGAGGATATGTGCGTAAAAGGTGGAGGATTTTCTTGTAGTAGGAAGCATTAGATTTTCCATGTTGGCTCAAATCTAATGGCTCATTATGTATGAAGCTAATATCTCAACTACTTTTAAGTGCGATAAAATTCACTAACTATTTTTTTTTACTGTAGGAAGCATTTGAAAGAGGATTGAAAGCATTCATTAAGCTGTTTGACATGCAACAAGCCATCCTAGACCAATCTAACCATTTTCAGCTATAAGAAATTTGAAATGAATATGAAATTCTATACCTTTCATGTTTTGAGCCCCACTTTGTTTGTAGGGCACTCCAATGATCAACAAGGCATTAATCACCATTATTTTTAGTTATTTGTCATTTTGTCACACAATATGCAATTAGGGTTTCCTCTACTAACTCAGATTTTAAATCTTTGATGGTCTTGGGAGAAATTCTACTATTTTTTTTGGAGTTCTATAAATAAAGGGCCATGTGCTTAATTGTAACTTAGAGTTTTATTTCTAGATCCAAGCTCAATAAGTCTTGTATGCAATTTGGTTTCTTAGTTTCTCCATTTTTAAGCCCCAGAAGAACCTCTATGTATTTTTCTGAAAATGTCTAATTTTTCATATATATGTAACTCTATAAACATATTTTAAGATATTTAATATAAGAGTTTGAGATTTTTGCAATCCTAATTTTCAAATTATTTATGAATAAATTATATTTTGCATTCTTATGGTTATGCTTTAATTTGGTTTCTACAAGACTATTTATTATATTGTTTAATAGTTTTGTGACAAATTAACAAGGAAACACTTGTTCTAGCAAATCACCCTTAATTTTTTAGTCATTTATTTTTAGCACCTCTCCCATCTTCCTTTGGAAAAATTAGGCTTTAAGCTAGAATAGGTAAGAAACCATTCTTTTCATCGCACATATTGTCTTATAATTCCTCATATATGCATGGACTTTCAATTTTTGATTCCCTTAGGGGCTTAGATTGTTTGCAAGAGAAATATAGGTATTTTTAAGTTAAAAATTAAAAACCTTTCAATTTTGACATTTACTTATTGTCTTTAATTTAGTGTCCACTCTTGTAACATGTTTTAGGATCATTTTAGCTTAGACTTGGCCTTTTACCACTCTTAATGATAGCATTGTATTATTTTTTGCATCCAACCCTATTTCATGTGTTTCCATGTAGCTCCTATGTGTTATGTTTTGTTCTCATTATATGAAGTCCCCAAGTGTGTTTTACTTGAACGCTAGCATGGCACACAAATTACTACATAGTTTATTGTCATCCTCTGACTATATAGTCATACAATGTCCATTTTCTAAATTCTTAGTGACCTTTTAGCTTTCAAAGATTCATTTGTAGTCCTTGTCAACATAGTGTTTTGGAAGTCCAATATCTACCTTTGTAGTTTGAATGAATCTTTGGCTTCTTTCATTCTTCCAAGATTGAATATTCATTCCTCATGTAACCTTGAGATCTTCTATACAAACTAAAACATTTTATGACACTCTATAATACATTTGTAACATTTCAATATTTTGTTGCACCTATGTGGTGTTGTGGCTCACCTTTCATTCTCATGATGAAGATTAATAGTGTTGTATTTTTCTTCCTCTTTTCTCTCTTTTATTTTATATTTCATTTTTTCCTTTGGCACTTTTGAGCTAGAATCTCCCTCATTCTTCCAGACACACCATGGTATTAAGCATTTGCAGACTTATAGTTTAACACATAAATTTACTTTAGTTTGATGGTCTTAGATCCTAGATACAATTAGGACTAAGTACACAAAATTTTCAATCTTTCCTCATTCCATTGCTTTCCCATAGAAGTTTAAAGGCTAAAATAGGGGTTTGACATGAAGGTAAGCTCCCAATCATTTCCAAATATTTTTTTGTCTTAGGTATATGGTAATGTACAAGACATTTGAACACATGTAGATTTTCATATTCGTCATTTCTTTCTTGTTGTTTTAGTATTTCATTTAAAACAAGCTGATTAAGAGTCCTTAATATTTTAGGTATTTTTGTGTTTCTCATATTCTCCTTGTGTGTCCTTGTCCTTTGTGTGCACAAATAATATATGTGTCATACAAAATTGTACTTTCACACTTTTCTAGATGGTAGTGTGGAAGTTGGACAATATTGTAGAAAAATGATGACATTATGATGTGCTAGCATCTAGGCCAATGAACTCCTTAGGATAATTTCCAAGTTCCTTGTCTATTGCATTTATTGTTATAATATTTTTTTATGTATTCTACAATTTTATTTTTTGTTATTTTTGTTTTCATTTCCTAGTTGAATTAATATAATATAAGTACATTTTGGTGAGATTTTTGCATTAATAAAAAAATATTTTCTTTCTCCTTCCGTTCACTTCCAAAAATAAAATCATTTTTTTATTTCCTCAATTTTTTTCTAATGCCTTACCCTAAACCACATTTCATAGTCCTAAAGGAGAAAAACAATGGCCTTTGGCTAACTTGTCTAGACCTTTCTTAATTAACCTTCTCTTCTATAATTAGTATGATCTTATCATGTCTCCCATACTCATGAGTGTTTGTCATTTACAACAACCCTCTAGTCTTTGATGAACAGTTCCATTTTTTTGATAATAGAAGCAATTCCAAAGGTTACTTCTTCCAATCTCTTGTATCTCTCAAGGGAAGACAAATATCTCTTTTCTTCCCTACCTAACAATGGTGATCATTTTCTTTAGGTTGATCATATTTCTTCATCGCATGGCTACAATATTTACAACATTAATTCTACTTAAACTACTTGTTGGTATGTGGTGAATGATCATGTTATATTGTACACCCGACATGTATCCTCATCAGGGTCTGGGGCCAAGCCGGGGTTTGGGGGTGACAGCCCCCGAGAAAATTTTTTCCCTTTTTTTCGCGTCGTCATCGAAAAAAAAATGACTTTGTAAAACCCTAATTCTGGAAGCTTCTAAAAAGCTTGTTATAAGGGGTTGGGATGGGGGTTACATTATGTAGAAAAAGGTGATTATTCATGAGATTGTAATAAGTTTTGCACTGGATAATAAAATCATTGGATGGCTGCGGTTTTGTGGATGTAGCCTAGATTGGGTGAACCACTTTAAATTCTCTGTGTTGTCTTGTTTTTGCTATAATTTTCTGTGTGTTTTATTTCTCCGTTTTATTGATCAAATATGCATTTAACTATTAGATATCTGCTTTCTAACCCTAACACTACTCATGAGGCCCACTTGGGTTTTGATAAGATCAACTTTTTTATGACTCATCTCATGATGGATATTTTTCTCTTTTGTTAATTCTATTTCTTTTGGGGATGAGTCTACCCTTCTAATAACAATCTAGACCACAATAATATCATTAAACAATTTCTCAATGTGAAATTGGTCAATCTTTCCTAAATAGAGAACATTGAGCATTCTTCTAATGAATCTCTATCCGCTATTAATTATATTATACTTGGACCATGTCAACTAAATACAAACCCCTCCCCATACATTTCTTCATATTCTTTACATAGTACTTATTTTCCACTGATCTCTTCTTTAGACCCATTACCCTCCAATTCCTCAAAGCCTATTTTTAATCCTCAACCTTCTCTTGTTCATCCCCAACATGAAATGTGGTCCTACACACAAATTTTTGAATCTCTTGAGCTAATCCAACTCATTCTCTTGGGGGCTGATTTGATCACTCCTCATCTACACGCAAGGACATTTGAAAATATGGTTATCTCACACTTCCTTCTTTTGTAATCATAGAGTGTGTTGATGGTCCGATTGAAATGATACAACACATGTAGAATAAATTATTCTACCTCTCATGAAAATATAATATTATCTTCAAGGTCTCTATAGATAGGTCTCAATTGTGTTGGTTAACTCAATGTTCAATTGAAGATAGTTTGTCCAAGGGGCCTTTTTATGATATATAAAATTTCAAAAAAAGTTATCTCTTGAAATGATTCCTTGTTTTATGAATTTTTTATTTTCTAATACTTTTTTCCATTTTTTGACTTTTTTTCTATTCTTTTTTATTATGACTTTTTCTATACTTTTTTTTATTTCAAATTATATCATAACCTAATTGAAGGGATCAATAAAAAATGAAAAAGAGGTAAAATTAACAAGAGATAAAATGAATGAAAAAATCATTGAGGGTGAGTGTCTCATGAATTCTGGGGAGGCTTCCCTTATGCATGGTGGGTTGGTTTCCCCTATCCGCAAGGGCTTTGAGCAGGTTGAGGAGATTGAGGGAAAAAAAGGGCTTCTGGAGATGTTGGAGAACTTGGTCGTGAATTCTAAGAAATAATAGGTGGAGGTTGAAGTTTTCAATGTGGAGGAATCTCCTACTAAGGAGGCATTGGAGGACGAAGGTGTGGATCGGAAGGGTCATCGTGAGAATGCAACTTTACCTACAGTCATGCCTGTGAATTGGGATGAGATCGATATGGATCTTTTTTGTAGAATGGCAGAGGATGGTAGTAAAAATATCCTTTCTCTTGTTAAATGGCTCTTTTCAGAGGTCAAGGACCTCAATATAAAGTTGAATGAGTGGCAGGATGTTTATGTAGCGCTAGTGAACTATAATAAAAAAGAATGGTTGGTGAAAGGAAAGTTCAAAACTATGAATGTGTTTCTCAATAAGGTGGTCATGGATGTTGAGAAACTTGGTAGGGACAATGAGGAGAGGTTGTTAAATTTTGAAGATGTTGTCTATAGGGTTCATGAGGAGCGATTTGTTTCCTTAGATGATAGAGTGAATAAGATCTGCAGTGACCTGCATTCTATGGTGAAAATTAGCAAACCAGTCCTTGAATTCTAGAGTGCAGGGCTTGACTATGTTGAATGAGAAAGCCCTCAATTAGACTAGTAAAAAAATGGACCTTGGTGAAAATGAGGAGGCAATTGTTGAGATTAGCCGATTGAACCAAATGGAGAAGAGTGTGGATGAGGGCCCATGTTTGTGTACCAGGAGCAAGACCAAAAAGAGGGTGGCCATTTCTTTCTAGGAGCTCGAGGAAGTGATGGAGATGCATGAAAATGTCATCTCTAGTAATCTAGAGTTGACTAAGTTTTTAGACAATATGCTTTAGCTTGTGTTTGATCAACATTCTGTGCTGATTTTTTGTTTTTGGTTTTGTTGTCAATCTGTCTAAGTTTATCTTTTGACAACTTTTTTGACTTTTTTGGGGCTGTTGGTGCTCGTTGTTTTTCTTTTACAACCTTCTTTCATTGTAAAGGGTTTTGAGGTCCCTTCAAAACTTGCTTTTCCTTATAAAAAACAAGAGGTAAAATGAAACAAATGGTTTAATTAAAAAATTCAATTATTTATGCAAGAAAATATGAGAAATTAATTTTTAACCCACTTTATCAAGATAAAAAATATTCAACAGATAATGAGATAAGTGTGATCTTCAAAATAATCTATAATTACATAAATATACTCATCAAACCATTATATTCCACATGCAAATTTAATGATAATTTCAATAACTCAATAAAACAAATTTAAAAATTTAAAAACTCTTAATCCCCACAAAATTTTAAAACGTAATGAATTTGATCAAAGCAGTCTACCATTCCAGAAATGAGAAACAATTGAAGAAGACATATCTTTATTAACTTCAACAAGAATTATCTACACAAAGATTTTATTCTTCTTCCAAAATCCTTTCTTTAACTATTACAAAATGAAAACACTCATTATTCCTATCTCATTAAAAGAAAAATCTCAAAAGAGCCAACCCTCGTATAATCTATAAATGCCTACTTTTATGGGGAAAAGAGGAGCAAAGAATATCCATTGTTCATGCATTTAATTTAGTTAATAATTTCATGCAAATATTCCTAACTTTACATCACTTCCAAAAATAGCTATCTTATGCCAATTCTAAGAAATTAACACATACATCACATTATATAGGATCATGCATAACTCTAAACTAAGACTCAACAATGCCTAAAATATAGGAACCACTTTATATGCTAAGTGGGACCCATTTTACATCAAGTCTTTACTAAATTACAAATAAAAGAATAAATCAAATAATAAATTATCCCAACATGCTAAAAATATAAAATTTATTTTGGTGCCCAAATTATACAAATTTTAAACTTATTGTCATATCTTTTGCTTCTATTTGAAATCAAGGTAAGCATTTAAACATTTGTCCAACTTTGTACTATCATGGACATCCAAGAATTCAACTCTAAACATGAAATCTTTACATTTCTTGTATGAAAAATCTAGCTGGTTGTTCACATCCTTTAAATCTTTGTCCAAAATTTTAAAATTACACCTGAGTTGCATTGACTAATCCACTAAATTTTCACTTGGTTTATTCATCAACCCTTCAACTCTATCCTTCACTACTTTCTAAATTCCTTGTGTTGGTTTGCGTTAATTCTTTCTCCATATTAACTAAATTTGGACTAATAATTAAATTTAAAAAATTAAAAAAAATTTCCCTAACCTTATCTAGTTCTTCTCGTTCTTCAAGAATCTTTTGTATGTACTAGGAAAATAAGTCTCTCCTAAATGCTATTATTTTTTATAGTTTTGTTGACAAAATATGAATCACTGGTGTAGACACTGAAAAATGTCCTAAGTCTGCGAGCGTCATTTTTCTTGGTTGTCGTCCTCCGAAAATTGATTAATTTTAATTATTTTATTATTCTCGATCATATTCCTCTATTAATTAAATAATTTTAATTATTTAATGAATTCACTCTTTAATCTTTATTCTATCTAGATTGATTAGATAATTTAATCGCGCTGCTAACATCCCTTTCTTCAATAATTAAATAAAATATTATTTATTTAATTATTTGTCTTTCCTCATTTTGTCTATAGTTAAATAATAATTATTAATTATTTATGTATTCATTTTGCGTTTTAATTCTTCTATAGTTAAATAATAGTCAAAATTATTTAATTATCCCTTGTCATTTTCTCCTTCATTAAATAATTAATCTAAATTAATTATTTAACGTTTCTTTTCCATTTTCTCTTATTTAATTAAAATGGTTGAATAATCATTTTAATTAAATGCCCATTTTCCTCCTTTTTCTCAAATAAATAATTCGAATGAATTATTTATTCTCTCTTGGTCAAATATTCCCTTCCTCATGAATTAATTATTTATCAATTTCTAATTCATCCATTTCCTCCCACTTGCTCATTATTATCTGTCATAGTCATCTTTGTCATAGCCGTCGCTGTCATAGCCATCGACATCATAGTCCCCCTCTGAATAGCATATCCTAGTTGCATCAATCCTCCACCATCAATCTTGGCATCTTTCTAGAAGCTTAATCTTATTCGTCTGTTCAAATGGATGTCTATAAAATCAACCTTCCTCCTTCATTTTATCCTTAACAACCATTATCTCCAACTTTCTACTTACTATTTGCAAGTTATTGCACTAGTTCTACCTCAAATTTGAGGGAAAAGTTTGCGAAAGGAGAAATAGGAGAGACAAGAGAAGTGAACCAAATGCAATGGGGAGTGCTTTATTTTGAATTCTTTCATTTCTATTCCTCTTTATTTTTGTTCTCTTATTTTAGATGAGGTTTTTAGCTTAGAGGTGCTTTGGCTATCACTTTATCTAGGCTAGAGTGTTTTCCCCCATCTTACATTGGTGAACCCAATGTGAAGACAAAATTTTGCAAGATTTTGTATAGGTTTCCTTTTTGTTTTACAGAGTTCCAATACAGAACGATGAATTTGCTCAAAACAGCGACACATTTGACTAGAAATGACACATTTTCTCAAAACATTGATGCATTTGATAGGGAATGACGTATTTGCTGAAAAGAATGACACAATTGTCTGTCTACTATAAATTTCCAATTTTTCTATTTGTTTTCAATTTTTCTTTTGGGTTTTCGAGTAGAGTAGGGTTTTTGTGTGCTAACTTTTTGTTTTTAGTGCATGGATTTAGATTGGAACTCCCAAAAAACTATTTCTTTGGAAACAACAAAAAAATTGAGCTCTTTCATTTTAGTTTTAAGCAATTTTTATTTTGTTTGTTTTCCAACTACAACTTGCATCAGGATCATAAAGGTTAAAATGAATCTGCATTTTTCACTCATAAGGTTTAAAACGAACAACAATCTGCATATTTCACTCATGGGAATTAAAATGAATTTGCATTTCATGTCATTGGTTTAAAATTTACAAAGTATCTTCAAATCATAAGAAAGGCTTAAAATCAACCAGTGTCTTTCGTGTTTGGTGGTTTGCAAGTGTCATAGAGTGCATATGCTCTTCTCTTGTGTCGTTCAATGATCTTGAGTGATCAAAAAAAATTCTGTGGCATTTGTATAATCACACCACATATTTGGATTTGGTGCTTAAAATGAGGCCCATGCGAGTGTGAGGCAAAGGCATGAAATACACTCTCTCCTTGCACTTTGTACGATCTAGGATAAGTGGAAATAAGTGTATTTCTTCACTTTTGTTTACCTTTTATTAGAGGGCCTTCCACTCCGCTTCGAAAGGTGGGAATGACCCAAGTGGTAACAAAGCTAAGGCCAAGCTCTTCCAAGCCACTATAAATAAATGTGCTTCTTGATGAAAGTCAGTTAGCAACGGGTACGAATGTGTCACGCTAACAAGTGCCACCCTCAGTAACCCCATGAGCTAAATGAAAATCCTTCCTTAGGGAAAGGACTGGGAGGCCTCTTTACTTGCCATAGTCTTGAGCTAATCTTGCCACATGTGTGACCACTTTGAACGGATGCCCTTACTAAGAGCCAATTTGTGTTAGTTTCAAAAAACCCTTTTATATGGTCGGTGATTGCAGGAGGTCAAACCTCTAAAGACGCCCCACATCTTCACTGAGCTTGTGTAGAAATAGGAATTCCTTCATTGGGGGAATGAGACTTGGTGAGCATGAGAAGTGAGTGTCCTGGAGGGGAGCCAGTGCTACCAAGTCTCTAGTTGTCCACCTTGTTCAAGTGGCTAGAGAAATCCAAGTGGGGATATCAACCAGTGGTTTCCTTTCCAACCATAGGGCTTGTGCATTGTTTTCTATGTGTGTTTCATTTTTCAAACATTTGTCACATCCAAAACTAGACCAAAAATAAGTGCTTGATATTGTATTCTGTGTTTTCCAATCAGATTTCATCAAAAACAATCAAAATACACTAAAAAACTAGATTAGAAAGCATAAAAATATCAAAAACAACTTTTTGTGAACTTTAATTATCAAAAATAGAGCCACAATTGATACGTTGCATCACATTTGATAACTAGAAACTCGCGATTAACATCCTGAACCGCACTTGCAGAAAAAAGACCCACAACTGATATTTTGCACTGTAACTGATCACTGGAAAACCACATTTGTCATCTTGAAATGTATTTGCAAAAGAAAAAAACCTCATTTGTCATCCTGAAACACATTTATAGAAAACAAAACTGCATCTGTCATCCTGGAAGACATTTGTAGAAAACAGTGCCATAATTTTCTAATAAACATAAACTTTCAAAATCCTTGCCCAAAATTTGATCAACTCAATTCACAGTGACCTTTGACTATCAAACTAGAGACTTGCAAGCTTTATCACTTCATTCTATCATTTCCTTTTAGGGATACATTGCATTATAGATTACCTTCTTCCATCCTTTGCATTGCATAGATTAAACTTAGATCCTTAGGTTGCATTTAGACCTTTAGATTTTGAACATAGGAAGACCATTAAGCTTTTGGAAAATATTTGGTTGAAAATTCTATTTTTCATTGACCTTAATCCATCATATTATCAATCCTTGTCATTTTCACCCTCATCAAATTTGATTATTAAGCTTGTATCCTAGCCTTGACTCAACCTTATCAAAATTATCCTCTTGTTTTCCATAAAGGTCAATGACACTTGGGATTTGTTACCTTGGGTTCACATTAGCTTGATTTCCATCCTTTGTCCAAAATTTTAGGATTCTTTTGCATTTAACTTGACCTCATTTAGAATCATATCACACCCCTTTGACCATAACCTTTATCATCATCTTGCTAGTCCTTGATCTCTAACTTAGATTGCACTTTGCACCTTTATCGCAAAAATACAAAAAAAATAGCTCATTTTTACCTTAGCCTTAGCATCATATCTTTTTCCCTTAATCTACCAATTGGTCAACCTTTCATATCCTTTTACATCCAATTAGTCTCATTATCCTTGCATTATCCTTATATCCTTGAAAATCCAAAAACATAGTTTAGTTTCATCACCATCTCACATTATCCCTCAACTCGCAAAAGTCTCACATGGTTGAAACATGGTCACAAGCAAAAAGAAAGGACATGGGTTTTTCAAGTAACCCTTTTCATGACACTACTATTTGAATAGATTCAAATCATTCTACACCTAGAGATACACCACCAAGAGATACACCACCAAGAGATCAAACCAACACATGGGAAAACTTAATCCTAGAGGAATTCAACAAACAATTGACCCAAGAAGAAATTGAGAGAGCTTATCAAGACCCAATAATTTTAATCATGGTTGATCAACTTGTTAGTATCAACCCTAATAGATTCTTCTATGCACTAGCTAAAAAGGGTGCCAAATTACCTCAAGGATTTGACGTATCAACCATTGTAGAAGAAGAAACTGAAAATCCATTTGCACTAGGAATGTCTTCATCACAAAAAATGTCAAGCATACCCCTTGGGACAACTACACACATGACTACCACTACTACACATGTCCCAATCATCTCAAAATTTGGAAACAATTCAACCAATACCACTACGCAAGGAAAAAGTTTCACATTTGGAAGTTCCTCCAATTTCATGGGTAAGACCTTTACAAACCCCCTTTTCCAACATACAAATCAAGGTTCCACATCACAAGGTCTGATACGTTTGATCCAAAATGCAAACCAAGGTCCTATACCCACATTTAAAAATACAAATCAAGGTCCCACATCACAAGGTCCCACACCTTTAATTAAAAATTCAAACCAAGGTCCTATACCCACACTTCAAAACACAAATCAAGGTTCCTCATTCCAATTTCAAAGTGCACCTTCATCAAGTCAACACCACTAACTAAACCTAGAAAGGTTCATGTTATCTCACAAAGGGTCCCAAATCAAAATTCTAATCAAGGTTCAATTCCATCACTCCAAAACACTAATGAAGGGTCCCTTCCGTCATTCCAAAATTCTACTCAAGGAACCATTCCCTTAATTCAAAATACCAATCAAGGTCCTACACCTTCATCTCAAAACATCAATCAAGGGCCTACACCTTCATGTCAAAACATCAATCAAGGACCTATACCTCCATTTCAAAATTCCAATCAAGGAACAAACTTTCAAAACCGAGGCACAAATCAAGGGTCTACACCTCAAATCCAAAACACCATACCACATGCCAACATGACCTTTGGAAAAAACCTAAATGCCAATTTCATCCCAAATCAAAATAACACACATCAATATGGCAGCCAAGATCCCTTATCACAAAGCATCAATCCTAATTCAAATCCAACATATGACCTTAATACCAACATCATCTCTTGCATATTTCTTGGTACAACAAGTGCAAACCCTCCAATGACAGATGACAAACATACAAATGAGGACCAAAAAGAAGACTTATTTCATGGAGGAACTATGCCCCTTTCCATTTGATTTTTTTTTATACATGCCACCCTTTCCCTCTCATTTCACAACACCACCTTTGCCTAAGTATAAGGGGATTTGGGATCCAATAGAGAACATTCAATAATTCAACACATAATGTATGGAAGTCTCATATGATCCTACCTATTTTATGAGACTATTCTTGTAGAGCCTCACAAGGCTAGCCTTAGATTGGTTTGCACACCTCCCTCCAGGAATTAGAACATGGGGTGAACTAGCTGACAAATTCATCAATCTATTTGCATTCAACATTAAAAATTATGTCACCCTTGCAACATTGAGCACAACCAAACAAGGAGAAGGGGAATCACTTACCTCGTTTTACCAAAGATGGCGAGGCTTGGTTAGTAAATTCCCTTGTCACATTCCTGAAAAACAACTTGTCACCATGTTTGTGGAAAATCTTAACAAATAATTGATGAGTCAAATTCAAATTCAATGTGGCACCACCTTTGAAGAGATCCTTGAGAAAGGTTTCCTTATTGAGAAAGCTCTTATCGCAAAAGGACTAGTCAAGGTAAACAAAGAAAATTCAAAACCCAAAAATGACAAGAGAAAAAACTGGTCCTAAAACAAAAATGTCACAAATGATGGAGTTTTTGATGCCAAACTGATAACCAAAGGTCTAAAAATTCAGCTTAAAGGTCCTTTCTCATCAAATGCATCCAATACACCATACACACAGACACAAGGTCAAAACCAAATGCTTAGCAGGGTCCAAAATAATCAACAATGCAAAGGTCCTCCCCGCACCAAGAGAACATACACCCCCTTGGGTGAACCTATTGAATTAGTCCTCAAACAACTTTTACAATCTAATGTCATCACACTACTAGATGCCAAGGATTATGAACCCTCACTAATTAAACCTGATTGGTGGAAAGAAGATGAATATTGTGAATATCACCATGTAAAAGGACACAAAACAACTAGATGTTGGACACTCAAGATCATTATTCAAGACCTCATTGAAAATGGAACCATATCAATAGGATATTCACAAGGAAAAACCAATGTTGATCATACCATATTCAAGACTCCCTTGCAAGACCATGACAAAGGAAAAGCCTCCAGTTCAAGAAACAACAATAATGCCAACTATGTTGCTGTCAAACATGACTACAACACTATTATCCTTAATGTAAGACCTCTTAATGATCGCATTGCCACTATTACCATAAACAAACCAAGTTCAGAATGTGTTTTCACTACCCGCCAAACCAAGATAACTATTCCAGGACCTCCTTCCAATCCTCAACCAAAAATCCAATATAATCTCTTGGATCAATTGGGAAAAACCCCCACACAAATTTCTATCTTGGAACTCCTTCGCATATCCCTACAACACAAAGCTATCCTTGATAAAGCATTGCAAGAAGAATATGTACCTTCCAACCTATATTTCAATGAATTTCAAGCCATGGTTGGATATCTAGTTATGCCACACCATGTCACCTTCTCTAAGCAAGACTTTACCGCACCAAAATTTGACCACAACAACCCCATACATCTCAATAAACATAAGATTAGACGAGTCCTAGTAGATAGTGGAGCAAGTCTAAATATTTGCTCACTAAAATTGGTGAAAGCATTGGGATATTCTAAGAATTGTATTGACCAAACCAAGAAAATTGTGATCAAAGCTTATGATGATGTTGAGTGTTCATCCAAAGGTGTAATTTCACTTCTTGTAAGAGTTGGCCCAACAATACAAAACATGATATTTCATGTCTTGGATCTGAATTTTCACTACAATCTTCTCCTTGGGTTCCCATGGATTCACACCATGAGGGATATTCCATCCACCTACCATCAATGTCTCAAGTTCCCACACAATGGCATTGAAATCACTATTCCAAGTGACTTTGATCCTTTTCAATATTGTTCAAATCTAAAAGGAACTATTGAACGTCAAGTTCCCATCAATTGAGAGGCCTCACCTTCCACTTCATCTGACACTCCATCTCACTACATTGATCTATACAATCTTTTCAAATCATCCACCTCATTCATCACACCTTCCATACCCAAGATCCATATCCAAGACATAAGATACAGATAATACAATATGAAGTCTCTTTCTCATTGGAAAATTACTTAAATCACCGAAGTCATATGGAAAACCGCATCCTATGCAGCCAAAATTTATCATCCATAATCCCCTTACCACCTTCACTAAATGGGGGTAACTTGCCAAATAATTGTTAGATGAGCATATTCTCATGTGGTTGTATCAAGAAGAGAAGGAAACCAAAACTTAGACATTGCCAATTGAAAAATATCCAAAAGGGTTCCCAATAATGAAGTGAAAAGGATATGATGGATGCAGTGGTATTGGCTTAAATAAACAAGGAATGTTAGAATGCTTACAACCTCCTAAGTTAATACAACATCACGGGCTCAGGTTTTTACTAGTAAAAGTGACTATCCGGGGTATCGGGTTACCTTTGAGCGCAATTGCTATTGCTTCATATGAGATTAAGACATATGAGGACCCTTGGGATTATGATGTCGATTCCAATGAATATGAATGGGATTCTATATCCTCCACTACTTTCATGGACCTTGGTAAACTATTTGGACATCTTGATGAGCCTTCCCTTGAAGACGCATTCAGTCAAATGCTTAACATCAATTCCATGCCAAGCATACCAATTCCTCGTCCAAAAGCCCCTTTGAACAGAGAAGAATGGATCAAACACTTTTGGGAAATTATTGATTCTACCTTTTGGGAACTTGATGACTCTACCTCTATCTTTACCTTATCTACCTACACAATGACTCTTGATAGTACCAATGATGGCTTACCCCTTGTCTACCCTCAACTCATAGATAGGGATCAACAAGGACTACCAAGTTTGGACACTTTCAAGAACAATGAAGCCATTATTGAGTTCATGGGACTTCATGAAGGAATACCAAGTGGGGATCGTAAGGTTGGATTTTCCATAGAACTCAATTATGTAGCATACTTTGGTGAGGTCATCCTTTCCTCTAGTTGCAAAAGTGAAAATGACAAAAGAAAAAATAAAAAATAATAGGCGTTTAGGTGAAAACCGAAAGGTGCCTGCCGACTGTGAAAAAATAAAAAATAAAGGAGGTATTTGAAGGTGAAAACCTCTCTGAGGAACCTGAGGATGGAGGACTAGACTATCTCCCTATAAACCAATAGAGATCGACATTGCTCATAGAAGAAACAAAAGAAGTAGACATTGGTACACAAGATAATTCCAGAATCATACAGTTAGCAACATCTTTGACCATCAAGGAAAAGCCTGAGTTTATAGCATTATTTTTAGGAAGACAAGTCAATTTTGCATGGTCATATGCTGATATGCTTGGATTGGATCCCAAACTTGTTCTACATCACTTGCGACTGTTACCAAATGCTAAGCCATATAAACAGAAGTTAAGGAAAATGTAGCCCTAGATTGTAATCCTTGTCAAGGTGGAACTGAAGAAACTCCTAGATGTTGGATTCATTTGCTCGATTGATTACGTGGATTGGATATCAAACCTTGTTCCTGTCATAAAACCAAATGGTCAAATCGGAGTATGTACATATTTCAAAGATATCAACAAATATTTTTCCAAAGATGATTTTCCTTTACCAAACATAGACATTATAGTGGACCTTACTACTAGGTACAAAATTCTATCACTTATGGACAGATTCTCGAGCTATAATCAGATAAGAATTGCTACTGAAGATCAGTTGAAGATATCTTTCACATGCACTTGGGGAACCTTTTTTTGGAATTTCATGCCATTTGGACTTTAAAATGTTGGAGCTACATATCAGAGAGCCATGACTACTATCTTTCATGATTATATGTGCGTACTCATGGGAGAATATGTTGATGACCTTCTCTCTAAATCTCTACAATGAAGTGGACACCTAGCAGTCTTAGACAAGATTTTCACACGACTTGAAAAGTATCAAATTAGGATAAATCTAAAGAAATATGTTTTTGGGGTCCAATCAAGCAAACTCCTAAGATATATTGTCTCCTGCAGAGGAATAGAAGTTGATCTCACCAAAGTAAAAGCTATCTTGGACATGCCACCACCAATCAACATTAGTTAGTTGAGAACATTACAAGGAATACTTCAATCAATATGTAGGTTCATTGCTCAGTTATCAGACAATATCCATCCATTTCAACATCTGTTATGAAAAGGAACTCCCTTCAATTGGACAGAGAAATGCTAGGAAGCATTTAATCAAATCAAGAATTATCTATTAACTCCACCAGTTCTTATGCCTCCAATTGATGGAAGACATTTAATACTATACGTGAAAAAAACTACATCCGCACTGGGGGCATTACTAGCAAAAAATCACAATGATGGAAAGGAACGAGCAATTTATTACATTAGCTACATGTTAGTTGGATATGATTTAAACTATAGTCCTATTGAACGAGCATGTCTAGCAGTGGTATTTGTAGCATAGAAATTGAGACACTATATGTTGAATCACAAGACAAAACTAATTGCCAAAATTGATCCTTTGAAATACCTTCTCAACAAAGTAGCTCTAATAGGAAGATTGACTAAATCGGTTATGATCCTAAGTGAGTATGACATTGAGTATGTTGACCAAAAAGAAATAAAGGGACAAGTGATACCTGATCAACTTGTAGATGCGCCAGTGAAAGCAGATCATCCTTTAATATCCAATTTCCCAAATGAATCGATCTTTGTCATAGAAACACCAACACCATGGAATCTATACTTCGATGGATCCTACACAAGTCAAGGTTTAGGAGCCAGAATTCTATTCATCACACCTTAAGGAGATTCCATCCCTAATTCATTCCAGATAGCATTTCCATGCACAAACAACATGGCTAAGTATGAAGCACTATTGACAGGACTCCCAATTGCAATAAAATGGAAAATGAAAGATCTTCAAGTCTATGGTGATTCTCAATTAGTGATTAATAAGTTAATGATGATTATGACACCAAAGATGAGAAATTGACACCCTACAAGCGCATGGTGGATAGCTTTAGAATATACTTTGATAATATTTCTTTTGAGTAGATACTGAGAATCCAGAACAAAGCAGCTGACACAATGGCTACAATCAGATCTCTCTTGGACATCCCTAACAATGCTTCACAATATGATTTCTTGGTAGAACTGTTGTTGGTCCCTGCATTCGATGTCCCCAAAATCGAATTTGTGTGTGAACTTGTTGGTATTGAATCTCCTTGGTACAAATACATCTAGAGTTATTTACATGACCATATTATTCCTCCAGACTTGTCCCTCAACCAACGTAAATCCTTTATCTAAAAAGCATCTAAATATTTCATCATCAAAGATACCCTTTACCATCGTAGCTTAGATAGTACCCTCCTTCGATGTCTCAACTCAAGTGAAGCACAAGTAGCCTTACAAGAGGTACACCATGGTATGTGTGGAGTTCACTTTGTTGGTCTGACCTTAGCCAAAAAGCTCATGAGAATGGGATATTATTGGCCTACAATGGAATGTGATTCCTATCATTTTGTGAAGAAATGTCACCAATGTCAGATTCATGGAGATCTTATACATGCACCAGTTCAGGAACTACAACCACTTACATCACCATGGCCATTTTCTCAATGGGGACTTGACCTCGTAGGAAAGATCCATCCCACCTCTACTAATGGACATAATTTTATCCTTGTTGCTACTGAATACTTTACAAAATGGATTGAAGCCATCCCACTGAATTACATTACTTGAAAGAAAATAGCCAAGTTCATCTTGAATTACATCATTTGTTGCTATGGTATCCCACAGTCCATCATTACAGATAACGGTCGCCCTTTTAAAAACCAAGATTTCTATGAGCTTTGTGAAAAATTCCATAGCCAACACCATTTTGCTACTCCATATTACCCCTAAGGTAATGGTCAAGTTGAGGCATCTAATAAGACTATCCTAAAAATCTAAAAGAAGACTGTCAATGACGTTGGTCATGACTGGCACCTACAACTTAATCCTGCTTTATGGGCCTACCATACTAGTTTTCACACTCCTACTAGAGCCACACCATATTCCCTTGTCTATGGATCTGAAGCCATACTTCCTATAGAGGTCGAGTTACCATCCCTATGAGTCTCCATGCAAGGATTAATTGATCAAGAAGAATATCGTGTATCCCATCTACATGAGCTAGAGTTACTGGACGAAAAGACACATAATGCTTTGACACATCTATAAGCATATCAAAATCTCCTTCAATGCAACTACAACAAGAAATTCTGACCTAGAAGCTTTGACATTGGTGACTTAGTCCTGAAATAAAATCTAAAGAATCAAGCAGAATGAGAGAAGCCCAAAAAATTTGAACCTAATTAGTTGGGCCCTTATGTCATCACAACATCATATGGATCTGATGCTTATCAGCTTTCTACTCTTGAAGGAGAAACATTGTCTGAACCTATCAACAACATGCACCCTTACAAGTACTACCCTTGATTCTCTGAGTATCCCCTTAAAAAGTCAAAAATACCAAAAAAAAAAAAAATCAAAAAAATTGTCACCCTAATGAAAACTTGGAAAACAGGTGTCTTGGTGACAACAAATTTTTTTTAAAAAAATGAAAAAAATAGTAAAGAGAAATAATTTGTCCAAAAGTGAAAACCACTTCGACGGTGCTTTGGATAAGTACCATGGTGAAAACCTGGAAAACAGGTGCCATGTGTGGTCAGTCTATGCTCCTTTGTCTATTGTCACTCCATCTGGTCTTTCATCCTTCCACTTATCCATTCACACGTCACTTGCTCATAATAAAGCTTCGTCATCCTTCTCATGGCCTGAGAACCACCAACATTTAGCATCATTTGCATCTATTGATCCCCTCGCACATAATACACTAGTCTCATACTTGGCTGGGGGAAAATCCTCGACCTACATCTTCATGGGAAATAACACATGGTATCAGCCTTTTAAAACATCAAAAATCAAAAAAAAAAACATCAAAAATCCAAAAAATCATAAAACATCAAAAATCCAAAAAAATCAAAAAATTCTTCAAAAATCCAAAAAAATAAAACATCAAAATCCAAAAAATCAAAAACATCAAAAATCCAAAAATAAAAACATCAAAAATAGAAAAAAAAAAGAAAATTCAAAAAAATCAGAAAACATCAAAATCCAAAACAAATTAAAAACATCAAAAATCCAAAAACATCATAAAACTTCAAAAACATTCAAAAACAGAGTCTGAGTCTGAGTTAGCCTGTGTTAGTAGGGTCGAACTACATTGTCTCTACACATTTTCTATGTAGGAAAGGCTCATCTTAAATGGGTCCCTGAGACATTAGGTCAACCCTTTTAGGTTCATCCAAATAAAATCATGACTCAATCTTTTGTCAAATAAAACAAGGTCAATTCATGTCGAACTACGAGGTCTTTGCATGTATAACATAGGCAAGGCCCATCAATCGATGAGCCCCGAGGCCACCTAGGTTAGTCCTTTAGGGTTTGTTGAGTATGGTCTTGTTCTTGGTCTGTGAGCAATCATCATTCAAACCAAATCATGAATCAACATGCAAAGATAACCAACAAAATATTTGATCTTCAATCAATTACCTTCAATTTCAATCAATCAATCAGGTCATTGGTCTTGTATTGGAATGGGGCATTATGTCACTTGTCTCATTTAGTCCTATCTCTCGTCTTTTATTAGGATGCATCCTTCCTGAGATTAGAATTCATCTTTGAACAATCTTGTCATTCACCTTAAGCAAGATATGTCTTTCTTGCAGTTAGGTTCTTTGTCAATACTTGTCACTTGGTCAACTTTATCAGATGTGCTCCTTGCCTTAAATAGGATGTGTCCTTCCTGAAACCAGGTGTCATCACATCGATCAATCATCAAATCAATCAATCTTGTCAATCTTTTCAATCAATCTTGCCTTAATTAGGATGTGTCCTTCCTGGAAGTAGGTGTGATCAATCAACTCAACTAGTCAACCTTTGTCAAACTTATCAATCAATCCTTGTCAAACTATCAATCAAATCAATCAATCAAACCTTTGTCAATTTATCAATCAATCCAGTCGTCTTGATCAATCAACTCAAACAATCTTATCAGTACCATTGGCAAACACTATCTCTCTTTGGCAAACACTTTATTTGTTTAAGTTTGTCTTATCTTTTTTATTGGTCTTCAGTCATGTTACTAGTTACCTCGAGGATGTCCTATTAAGGGATTTAGAGGGACAATGATGGATCATGACCTCTTTTCTTTGTTTGTTGTATGTGGGTTGTCTTGGCAAAAGGACTGGGATAATTGGGTCCTTAGTATGAGCCGAGGCATTCCTTGTCTTTTGACTACTTCTGCCTCACAAATGGTCACCTTGCAAACCTTGGTCTATGTCATACCATGGTGTTTGTGCTCCATTTGTGACAATTTTGACACCTGATGATGATAAATATAAAAGCATGAAAGTTGGTCCCTTGTCATTTCCCATCTAACTTTCCATCTCCATCTTCCTTTCCTTTTTCATGCTAACTTCCATCTCTGTTGCACTAACATTTCTTATGTCTGCATCTTGATAGTCTTGTGACACACAAAAAAATCTTGCATACATAATCATGTTAGAAAGCATCATAGAAATCATTTTCATCATGGATGGCATTATCATATTAAGTCCCATATATTTTCATAAGAAAATACAAAAACATTAAGATCATCCATATAGAATTAACATCTTATCATCATATTAGCATCATCACATTAGTTCATTTTATTGCATTGTACATTCCATATCGCATAGCATTACATTCCATCTCATATAGCATTGCATTTCATCTCACATTGCATTTTTCATCATGATCCATTATATCACATCACATTGATTTTCATATCACATCACATGGAATTCCATACATATTACATCACATTGATAATATTATAACATATCACATTACAAATCAAATTCTGCATCCATAGTATACTTTCTAAATCATCACATTATGCATTAACGCTAAATTAAAAAAAACATTTTATCACACCAATACATTTGCATATCACATTACATTTATCAAATTAGGTTATTTCTATTTCATTCATCACTCATACATATCATGATAATATCAACATCCATAATCATAAATGCATCACATAATCATATCACATTGCATGCATCAAATTATGTCATGCACATTGCATTTATCATCCATACATATCACAGGGGGCATACATTCATAACATAGTCATAAACACATAACCCTAAAGCATATTAAACCATCACATAATCATATAGAATGCATCCATCAACATCATAATCACAACATGAACATCCATAAAATAGCATAGCATCATTATAAATAGAAATGCATAATCGTATACCAATGCATATCATCAACCGCCACCAAAATCATATCATATCATATATATATATATATATTGCTCAAAAAATAATATGTATCATAGGTACAATGTCATGATGTCTTATATCCAATAAAAATGAAGCTTGCAGGCTCAATAATCATAATACCAGTGCCCATATAACATGATAAATAAAAGAAGGCCCTAGCCCAAACTGCCCTGCTCTCCTGTCCTCGGGGCATCCCTGTCCTCCCTACGCAACGACTCTCTAGCCTTGTGCTTTGATGTGGATGGCCTATCATAGGGGGTGGCCCACCTAGCATCTGATGTCTCCCCCTCTGACCTGCTCTATGTCCACCTTCTATGTGTCCTACTACCTGATCTACCCCGTGAGCCGTTGTCAATCTTTGAAAAGGAGGGTTCCCTCCTCTCTGGAGGTACCACTCTCTCATACAAATCTCTACCTCCTCCTCTCCTATTGCCTCAGGCTCATCCTATCCTCACTCCCCTCTTTCCTCTACCTCTGGCTTCCCTACCACACTATGTGCTGCTCTGCCACCTCCATCACTACCCTCTCCTCCATCTCCTCCTCCTCCATGATAGGTGGTAGTTGTCTAGCCACCCGTCATCCTCCATCCCTCCTCCCCCTTCGCCAGTCTCCCCCCGTCCAACTTTTCCATCTCAACCATCATCTCCCCGCCCTCCTCTGTCTCCTCTCCCTCCACCCCTCTGACCCATGTCTCCTCGCCAGCCCTCTCAAGCCCCTACCTCTATGTTCTACTGGCACTAGTTGTTGTGGATTTTTCAAAGGAACGGATTTGTGTATCAACCACCAGGCATCATTTGTGCATCAGTATCCCCTCCTCTCCACTCCCACTTCAATGCATGTAAGCAATTGATCTCTTGCTCTGCAATGGTAACCACAATCTGAGGCCCCCTGTAACACCCCTCCATTTTGGATGTTTGGATTGGCAGTGTTTTCTTTGTAATGCTTGGTTATGTTTATGTTGTGACTTTGGAACTTGGTTACTTTTGATCGCAATTGTTAAATGATGTGAATGTTATATGTTGATGTGATGGTATCTTATTTAGATGTTATCGTTATGGCATATTTTGGATTAACTTAGAAGATATTTGATTTAACGATGTTTTATGTTGTTGATCATATCATTGATGTTAGATGCGTCAGTTAGTGATATTGTATTGGTGAAGGGGACGAGATTGTATCACTCGCTTGCGAGTGCCCTACGATTATGAGATTTCCTCTTCACGGTGTGTTTGATCACATTATATATCTACGCATGTTTGATGTACTCTTTGTTTGTAGGTGGACAGGTACATGACATCAACTCCACCTAGTTCACAGGTTTGAGCGTGTCCATTGACCAACGAAAATCAATTGGGAGATAGTAGCTAGGTTTTCCATGCCAAGTCGTCACCCTAGTCATAGTTTGTCGTTGGGTTTAACGATTTTGATTTGGTTCTTTCCTCCTTGGTTAATTATTTAATTTCAAATTATAAAGGTTATTAAATAGCTTGTGTAGTTAAATTTATGTATAAATGTATTTAGTTGCAATGTTGAAACGTTATTTATTTTATTGATTGATTTGATTTAATTAATAAAATTAGATTGAGTTTATTGACTAATTGGATTAATGGTGATATATTAAATGAGATAGTTGTTTTGGCATTATTGTATATTTGGAGCAATGGCTATTTCATTTTGGTTTTTAATTTGGAAATTGTGGAAGAAAGGAGGAGCAAAGATTTGGCTTTTTTGTTCTTGGAATCTTGAAGAAGCAAGGGGATTCTTGGTGGGCTGGAAAGAGATCTAAAAGCACCATTTGAATCCTTTTATTTGTGGAGAAAAAACTAGGTTCCTCCTTCATTTCTATTTTTTCTTTTTGGAAATAAGTTTCAAATGTTCATTATGCTGTTGGTAAATCTTTAAAAATATTGTTTAATTGAATGCAAACCCATGAGAATCTCTTTTTTGAATTAGCAATAGAATTTGTAAGGGATCAAATGAAGAGTTTAAACTTTCCTATTCATTTTAAGGAAAACCCAGAATTTTATACCATGCTATTGGGTAAGTGCACCAAGATGGTTCCCAAAAAAGGGGCTTAAGTGGCCACTTTTTTTCTGAAATTAGGAAATACTGACCTTGGACGTGAAATTGAGGATAGCTACACTCAAAATTTTTTGATGGAACAAAAACAAGGACCGCAGTGCTCCAAGTCTACTTTCTAAACTACTAATTTATTTTGAAAATGGTTGAGATTAAGGGGTTCAAAAGAGGGACACCCACAAATTGCTGTTCATTTGCAATGGGAAAAACATAACATAACAACCTTAGAGGCTTAGGTGGACTTTTTTAGTATTTTAAAAGAATTACTCTGAGTCCGGAAGTTAGATAAGTGTAGTAAATTTGGATATTTTGATAATTTTTAATGAATATTTGAATTTTTTTATTAATTTTTCTAATTGGGCACTTCCTAAAAAGAAGAATTTTGGCCGTGCTCCCCCTAAATTTTTTTGAAACTAATAGATTTTTTTTAATTTTTAATTTTTTAAATTATAGAATGGAGTCTAGTTTCTAAAAATGTAATTTATTTGAAATTTCGATGAGCGGTTAATTTATAATGAAAAAAACACCAAACACTGCCTTTTTCCAAAAAAGAGACACACAAACAAAATAAATTATGGATGAAAGGCTTAACACTGTTAGAAAGTGAAAT